>VVHJ01035981.1:0-12554 GCA_015107715.1 Tylochromis polylepis
ATCTGCAAAGTCAGTTGTGGCTAGTGGAAAATAAATAAGAAGGTAAGAGTATGCGGTCAACATACCCATACGTTTAAAGATATAGGGGTTCCAGCATGTCAGCCCATCTCTCGAAAACACTTAAATACAAAGAGGTACTCTCAAAATATTGTATAACAAAAATTATGGCAAATCATTTTTTTTTTAACATCACCCGAAAAACCGTAAGAAGAAAAAAAACAACAAAACAAAACAAAAATTAAAAACAACCCCCCCACCCCCATCTTCTAGCCTTGAGAAAGGCATCACATCAAAATACATTTAAATGCCCACGGTCATGCCTAGTCAAGCCCTATCAAAGCCCATCAAGTAACCCACCCCACCCTCCCTCCCCTTTACCCACCCCTCTATCCCTCCCTCCCCAATTCCCATTCACAGTTTTCTCCTCTTAAAATAATATTAATAATCATTACCATAATCATGACGTGTCACATATGCAAATTGAACGGGTTATTGTTGTTTCCAATGATGATTTGTTTAAAAAAAAAAGAAAAAAGAAAAAAAAAAGGAGTGCTTGTTTCATTCCACTGATACAAAGGAACAGTGAGGAGTGGAGTAGCAAAAGTGGTGAAGATAACACACAAAGTTTTCTCTAATTAAAATCACTTCTGCAACAGCACGTTGAAAAGATCACTGAGACCGGCATTCACTCTCAAAACAGACGGCTGTAACAGCGGTGCAGAGTTACTTCGACAACCAAGCTGCTGCGCAGAAGCAGAGGAGTGTGTTTGTACAGGCTTCAGCAACTGACACCGACCAATCAGTGGTGTTCAAACATCCTCTTCACTTCAGAGCGGTGTGAAAACAATGCACTAGACTTTGCTACAAATCATCCTAACTGATGTACACGTGGCTCTCAACAAAAAAATAAAATAAAATAATGTGAATGTCTTCACATTTACAAAACAGTACCATAATCTCGACAAAGCTACACATAGTAGAAACCATACATGATAAGCTATTGTAATTCGTTGTTCTGACAAGTTAAATAACTCCCCAAAAACTCCCCCCCCAAAAAAAGAAGAAAAAAAAAATCAAAGCTTTGAAGTATCAAGAATACCTGTAAAACTGTGCTAATTGCATCTCATAATACAAAGTCTTATTACACAATTTTGCCTATTTTCCTGAGTTAATACGTTTCTTGTAACAGACAATATATACTTTTTTTGCCATTTGAATTCTGGGCCTTTCCCTGACACAAATGTTATTATTACTGAAATCATCAACACTATTATTACTTTACAATTGTATGATGATTGGTAAAACAAGGGTACAGAAGATGTAGAAGAAAAAGAAAAAAAACAAACAAACAAACAAACAAATAAAATAAACCCAGCAAGTTCATAGCTACCCTCTAAATGTTTTAAATTACATTTATATCTACGGTACGTTCATATCAAAAATCACTACTCTTCAACAGAAAATTAAGCGACTACATAATTAAAAATGAGAATTTTTTTTTAATTTTTTTTTTTTTAAAATTGCATTTGAGGCCATGGAAGACCCTCCCTGGTCATTTCTGTATTAACATTTAATGGCAGTGTTTAAAAAAAAAAAAAAAAAGTTTGCTACAAGAACGAAATTAGGATGGTGAAGGGGGGCTTTTATGAACAGAACAGCCCCCCCATACTGGATACACCTCGTTTGACCCTTATCTGAAACTTTGGCTTGTCGGGGTTTTTGATCCTGTACTCACTGGCTCACTGACGTCAGCTAACAAACTGGTATACCCTGAGAATTCTGACACTGGAGTCCGTATTCGATGGTCGACCTCTGTCCCAGGATCACTGCCGTAGCTCAGAGGGGTCCGACGTCCTGACTTGAATTGGGAGCCAAAGGCTTGGGCGAAGTTCTCAATCTGGTATGTGGTTTCTTTCGGGGGGTTCAGTGGGGACAGGTCTGGGTAGGTGGAGCCATTTGTGGGTGCTGGAGCGCTTCCTCCAGCCTTGGGTTGCTGCCCCTTGGAGCTCTCTGCCGGGGCAGTGAGGTCCTGGGGAGGTAGGTTGAATGTGCCGGGTGAGTGCTGCTTCTCCAACTGCTCAGTGAGCTCCTGAGATGGAGTCAGCTGCTGGTGGCTAGCAGATTCCAAGCTTAGGTGGTAGCCTGTCTGGGAGGGGGATCCAACGAGCATACCATAGTGGGATTTTGAGGAGGACGAGGAGGAGGTTGATGAAGGAGCAGCGATGGGCAGCGGGGAGGAGACAGCAGGCGGGTAGCCACAATCCAGTGGGGATGTGGTGTACACGTGTTTGTCAGAGAACAGGGGCCCTGTGGGACTGGAGCTGCTTGAGAGGAGTGGAAAGGGCCCTGTTGCACCGAGGCTGGGGAAGGGTCCACTATGGCTGGTGCGTTCCAGAGCCTGCAGGAGGAACTTTGAGTACTCGCTCATCACTGCTGTTTTGTCACCACCATTGGGCGAGTCATCCTCCAACTCTGGGGTAACAGGAGCTGCTGGCTGAAGATCTACATGGTGTGGGTGGTCTGACAAGTCGAAAGTCACATCATGGTGGTGTGTTCCCTCTGGCTTATGGCTATAATGGTCTAGCAGGCTTTGCAGTACTTCATCTGGAATGCCCGACTTGTCGTGCTTCAGTTCCAGCGGCGAGGAGTCTAGCATGGCCAGCGTGGGCTCAGGTCCCAGGGAGCCCTGTATTACGCTACTGCCCTGGGATGCCATGTGCAGGGAGCCAGCTCCAAAGTCATTGTTAACTGCATGGAGGTAGCGCCGCTTTTTCACAAACTGCATTGCATCGTCATAGTTGCTGCTGGTGGTGGGCCCCTGCTTGTTGCCCCCGGGTCCCTGAAGCAGACCCATGTTATCTAGGCCAGAAGCCTCCACGTGATCCATGGAGCCGGCCTTCTGACCCAACAGTTTTTGTCCATCAGAACCGTCTTCCAGAGAGAGGAGGCCCTTATCAAGTCCCTTACGGCCAGCCTTTTTAAACACCAATTTGGGAGTACGTCCCTGCATGACCTGGTCAGAGCCCGAGGGGTCCATGCTGAAGTCTTGCAGGCCCAAGTCACGGGCCATCCCCACAGAAGATGAGGCTGCTGCTGCTGAGGCATTCTTCTTTCTCTTGCGTTCGCTGCCCTCACCATTTTTGGACTTTGCTCTCCTGCGTCCGGAGGTGGTAGAGTTTCCCTGAGTGAGTGAATAGCTGCCCTGGCCTAGCTCCGCTTCGCTGAGCTCCAGCATGCTTGGGTCTAGGCCCTTCTTTATGGCTTCTCCACAAGTCCGTTTGTGCTTCAGTAACCGGTCTGTTCTTGAGAAAAACTAAAAGAGAGAAATGTGGGTTTAGTCTCCACCGATGGACATTAGTATCTATAAAATCCCCTCTTTCAAATTTTAGCAGATAATACACCGCAGTGGTAAGCAGCTGGGAACATAGCCACTGAATCTGAACAACAGAACTTTAAATTCGCTGACCTCTTATGTGATACAGCTAATCCCATTAAGACCAGGGCTTAAGAGTGTCTTAGATATAAATGCTCAGATGCAAATTATGATAATGTATGCACAACTCAAAGAAGAAGGATTTCAAACATATTTAAAAGCTCAAGGAAATAAACACAAAACTAAACCGAGATGGAGAGACTACAAAGTGCCTACTTGTTGGCAGGTGTCGCAGCGATATGGCTTCTCGCCACTGTGTGTCCTTTTGTGCCTCTCCATGTGGTACTTCTGGATAAAGCGCATGTTACACTGGTCACAGCTGAAAGGTTTTTCCCCTGAAAAATACAGCAGTGACAGCATCAGGGCCTGTGCTACTTCCAACAAGTTTACAAAATAAAGACGCTGTTCTGGTAAAGCCATTTATTTGAGTTTATTGTGTAATGCAGGGACTCACCACTGTGAATCTTCTCGTGCCGCTGGAGCAGGTACTTCTGAATGAAGCTCATGTTACACTGACTGCACCGGAAAGGCCTCTCACCTGTGCAGTCAAGAGTACAACCATCCGCTCACCACATTAATTAAATCCCAGCCCGCGCCATAACTGAGGTCACAATAAAATCTACAATATTCTGGTCGGGTTGCGTAAATACAAGAAACCTGTGAGAGTCGTGTAGTAAACAGTGTATATAACAACATATGAGCATGTTTGAGAAACTGCACTGCATTACAGATATAGCATAGCAAAGATGCTATTACAAATCAGTGTCTGTAACAATGGAAAAATAAGGGATAGGTTTCAAAATAAAAATCATATTGGATGGATTTTCCTTTAACTGGTTTATGAGTTCTACTTCAATGAGCTAAGCGAGGAATTCCCAGCACAGAGAATGATTAAGATTTCCAGATAGACATGACTAATCTGTGACTCAACGCTGGCTTTAGTGACTGTCTGGTTGCTAAAAAGGCCCCAGGTGCTTGTGGTGAAGAGCACAGCGCCACATGTATAGATCCATCACATCATAAATCCAAATTTCAATTTCATCCCTCAAATTCTGGTAACAGATCGTCACTCCTAGTAGCAGATTCCAACTGCCTTGAAATGAATCTGGAGCTATGTGATTTATACAAACTTATCAGATGTGTTATAAAGCAAAGAGACACAAGAAGCTGACACTGCCTCTTATGGCTTTCTCTGTTCTGATTTAACGCATCCTTTTTGCATCTTTCATCACTTCATTTCCCCCGAATTAAAGCATTGCAAAGCGAGCATTTTACTTCAGCTGCAAAAACATCATTTAAATGTATTCATTCTTTAAATGCATGAAAACTCAAAGCAAAAAACAAAGGGCCAAGAAGCACTGAAAGTCTCTCACCTGTGTGTATGAGCACGTGTCTACGCAAGTGGTAGGAGCTGCGGAAGGCAGCATTACAGTGCTCACAGATATGTGGTTTAGAGTTGGGGGATAGGCAGGCTCCATCTGCATCCAGCATCATGCTCTATAAGGGGGAAAAAAACAGAAACAAAACACAAAAAACATGAGTTTAAACACAACATAATAATCTGCTGATTTGAATCAACACTGTAGGATACCTTTCAACTAACAACGTGCATCATTTTCTTGTATAACACGTCTAGAAAAGTCACTGACCTTTGCAGTATCATTGCGTTTCCTTCGAGCTTTGCCTCCCTGTCCATCTCCATTGCTCTTCCGCCCTCTTCTACCTGAGGACTCTTTTGGCTCTTTAACTTGTCTCCCAGACATCTAAAGGCAAAAACAAGAAGTATTGTATTATTTAATTTAGTTCAGTCCGTTACTGTTCTTATTGCCTCTGAACAACTGTAACCACATAATTTCCTTAAGGACTAATAAAGTATTCTGACTCTGATACACACAGTTAACAAATGGCTGATATCACTACTGTCACAGTCAACCAGGCTCCATTATATTAAAATTTCTGCCCTCAAAGTAAAGGGAAGAGACCAAGCAGAAACAAGGAAACCGGAAATTAAGTTTTACACTAAACTAAACAACAATACATTTGAAATCATATCTAGAACTACAACCCCATCTCACCGGTTCTCCAAGGGTGCGGACATTGCTGAGGCTGAGGTCATGCAGGAGCATGTTCTGGTGATTTTGGTGGTGGTGGCTTCCAAAAGCCATATCTGCCATGTCGGTACCACTCTTCCCCGCGCCCCCTCCACCACAGTTCACCCCCTGTGCTCCACCCACACCGTAGAGGGGCATACGGTAATCCAGCTCACTTGGCCGCTCCTGCTTAATGCCCATGCTGTGAAGGAAGCCCCCTGTGTTTGCAGCAGCGGCGCCCTGGTGTTCTGGAGGTGAGTCACGTTCTTTCTTCAGGATCATCTCCTGGGGCAACTCGCCCATGACGGACTGGGAGGCCAGCCGTGTAAAGCTGGTGACTGGTGGTAAGTGGCTGAACATAAGCATACCTGGTGTAAAATTGGGGTCCATGCCTCCGTTTCGCAAAAACTCATTGCCTATCTTGTCCTGAATAATACTCATGGTGCTAGGTTTCCTTTGTGCAGGGGAGAAGGAGGGTAATTAATCTAAAAAGGAATGCAGGAGGAGAATATCCTGAAAGAGAGAACAGATAAAAAGCTGTGTTGATGATAACAGACAGGAGAAGGTCACAGATGCAAACAAACCACTACTTTTTGATGTGTGTCCTTATCACAGCATCACTTCCTCAATCTATAGCAGCTACAGAGCAGGTCTACAGCAAATTAAACCATTATTGACTGAATAATTCCTACACATTGGTTAATTACCTAATTATTTTAGCTCTACTACAAAGCCTTCACAGGGTGTTCTTTGTGCCCTATAATAACCTCTAAATTTCCCCAAAACTTTTTATTTATTACATAATTTGTCTAGGATTGACCTGACCAAAACACTGGGTACAATAACTGAAAACCTCAGGGTATGATTTGCACAAATATATTTCATTTCTAAAGGGAAAAGAAATAAAAATCACGTGATGTGTCTTATTTAAAACAAATGCCTCACTTTATAATTTACAACCAAGCATAATAAAACATCTATTACAACAATAGACTGTATTACTTCATAATAACTTGTAGCAACAGACTTAATATACCACAAATATTACTAACAGAATTTTGCATGGGTTAACTGTTTCATCAAGACATTTCAGTTTGAATATTATGTAAATGTACGATTTCTGATTTTACGGATAAAGGGATACAGGTAATGTGTATGTAAGTATTACCTGAATGTACCAGAAAACACATGGTAAGGATTAACATAAATGCATGTGAGCTTAGTGAAGTGACTTTAAAGGCAAAAAAACCCAAAACCTGTTAGGCTTTTTTTCTTTTGGGGGCGGCACTAAAACCACACCACCATTTCTATTCAATACCAGCAGGAGGACGTGAAAAAAAGGAGGAAAAAAAAAATCAAAGATTGCATCTGAAATATTTAATCCCCCTCACGTATTGTTCTACATCTGACTCCACATGTGACTTGGACGGCAGCCAAAATAAAATCGGTGTAGTAGCGTGATCGCTTAGACGTGCATCCCTATTGTTTTGCACTTTGATGCATGCTGGACCACACCGCTTGCCATTTCTGACTAATAAACCCAGCATGAGCGCAAAAGCTGGAGGCACTGGGCTGCAGTACTGGCAAATTAATCGGCTGAGTACACTTGCCTAAAACAAACGATATTTAGGTCAAATCGTGCCAGACATTGGGAGTGATTTTACGCAGGCACAGTCGGGTGACTGTAAGCGCGGCGTTTGTGGAGAACAAGCAGAGTGAGAATTTATTGTTTGGTCTACACCAGCTGACCATTTGGCTACGTGACACTGCTGTTCAACAGAAAGCGGATGAGCTTTTGTGATGCATAATAGTTAGCCAGCTAGTTAGCATAGTTAGCTACCCGACTAACCACAATGAGACAACGCATCTCTGCAACCTCAATCAAAACAATTGCTTAAAAATGCCCCAGAAACGAAAACTCAGCCCATCAAATAAAAGTCCCAGCAATCCTCAGAGTTACGTGGCTCCAAATAACCGTGTGTGTGGTCAACAATTCATAATTTGATAAGAAATGTAACCTTTTAGCATGTTACCTATAGTCGCTATCAAGCTAGCTCACGCTAAAACAGCACCGATGATTTAATGGTATCAAGGTAAATATTTATGAAATTCACCAGTTTCATTATTTACAGGGAGTTTTTAAAAAAGTGAACTGGCACGTTTTAGGCAGGAAAATACAAGAAATGGCTATTAACGTGAAGTTAAAACGCACGCTGGCTTTGAAGAGAGCGAAGCGAAGCGAAACGCTCATTCTCCAATTCCCCAGCTTTGATGACGCTCGTGAAATCAAATCTGTCTGGCTGCGAGCGACGCTGGCGCTCCGTTTATTGATAGCTAACTTTAGCTGCAATTACAACCACACAATGCTCACCGGGACACTCGGATACCAAATCATTCCTCGCTGTTTCCCCTCGTACATGCGGACTTCCGACCTAATGAGCGAGCTACATAAAAACTGCGTGCTTTGCGGCAGCTGTGTTTATAACAATCAACTTGCCACGAGCTAGCTCGTTAGCCGTTAGCTGCCCCGACTGAAAACCCGCATTACGGCCCGTAGAAGAGAAACAATGATGCTGGCTCTCCGTGCATCCCCCGTTTGCGCCGAGCCAGACAATCGCTCGCGTGAATCTCCATAAAGTCCTAAGAGAAAATCCCCCCGATTAAAAACGTATTTAATTTCCCACTCACCTACACATGACCGCAGCTGGTTTTAAACGTGCCCGTATTCTCTCTGTAATCGCCGCTTTAGGGTTTTATTGCCAAAACATTGTTCTCCGGCGGTCGCTGTTTTCTTCCATCTTGTCCTGGCGCGGGGAATTATGGGTGTCGCGGACGGGTCGTGAGAGGAGACAGGCGAAGTGCTGCTGAGGTTTCAGAGGTGCTCACTGTGCAGTTTTAGAAGCTCTGTGCATTACAGAAACGTATAACGATACTGTCTCACTATCATGAGAGTTTAAGCGTAGATCTGCGACACAGTTTTAATTGGGTTAATGCTCATGAGACTTTCAACTCCTTTTGACCACAAATTTTAATATCTATGGTTAGATCACTTTGTGGCACTTCACAACATAAACTTACCAGCCCCAGAAACCATGTGGCTATTATTGTGAAGATCTGCTTTTGATCTACTTCTGCAGAACCTTTAAAAGCGTCCTATGGTGACTGGGATACATATTTTGGATTGCATGGACTGTAAAATCAGTGGATGAAATTTGTTCCCACTGATTCATTTATTCATATAACACCAAACCAATAGAACACCAAATCATATCATTAATCTCCTGAAGGTGCTTTATATTGTAAGGTAAAGACCTTACAATAATAGAGAGAAAACCCCAACAATCAGATGACCCCCTATGAGTGAGCAATTGGCAATAGTGGGAAGGGAAAACCTTCAGCAGAACCAGGTTCAGGGAGGGGAAGCTATCTGCTGCAACAGAAGAAAACTAGTTTTTCAGCATTACTCTGACACAGCATGCTTAGAATTTTAGAGTTATTGCGCAAATGCAAGAAAGCAGTCACATAGATGACGATCAGCGTGACTCCAGCCTGAGGATATGGGCCAGAAGCATCTCTCAGGTCCTTTGTCAGCTCTTTACTGGATTTTTTTCTTATTTATTCAGGACATGACTTTTAGATACCCTTCATCTGCTGTAGATAGGTTTTTAGGTCTGCAGATTTTCTTCTTTTGCCTTCTATTTCTCAAGTTGTCTTTTGAGAACAGACCATGCTGAGATATGCCAAGTTTTCAGCTAACAGCTCTTTGAGAATAACGCAGTTGGTGCAAAAATAATATTGTATGCCTGCCTGTAGATTTGACTAAAGAAAAGGGAACAAATTATTTGTTTCCCTTGAGTTAGGTGGATGGTTTTACATACTTGAATGAGTCATAGGTGAGAGTGAAGTGGCTTGGCAAAAACAAACAGAAAGGAAGAAAGAAAGAAAGAAAGAAAGAAAGAAAGAAAGAAAGAAAGAAAGAAAGAAAGAAAGAAAGAAATTCCTCTGAAAATATTCAGGTACAAGGAGTGGACTGAAAATGAGTGACAAAGCAGCCAATGTCCAAAGAAAAACCTTCAAGGCCTTCAGAAATCACGTGGAAGTATTGATCAAGACCACTTCAAAGTTTACAAGAAAGTCTGGCTTCTTAGCAGGGAAGCAACATATAAAGCAGCATGTAACTGAGACCGAGAGACAACACACATCATTACTTAGTGCTTTATATGAGCTTGTTCAAAGGTTAGTGGTTTATGTCAGTAAGTGTCCTTTTTGAACTGGTTTATATATTTTAATCATTACTGAAGTGGCTGTATGTTAAGCAAGAGTTCCAAGTAAGGGAAAAATTGTCCCATTTTTGTCCCACTCTTTCATACCTTAACACGAACTGTTAAAGAATTTAATATGCAGTAGTGGATTTGTTCCTTGTCTTGACCACACAAAATATCACCAAGCTCTGCTGTTGGTCCATGAGCTACACTTTGACGACCAGTGCTTTAAAATAATTGGAATTAAGGTCAAGATCACACTGTGCTTGTTTTCTAAAGATAAGATGCTGGTTACCATTTCTTTGGAAAATCTAGGGCTTGTGACTCACGCTGTTTTATCACAAGTGTAAATGTTATTGCAGTGGAATAGTGGTGGTAAACCTTTTTCATGGAACTTTTGCATTTTATTTTCCATTGAATAAAAAAATAAAAAAATAAAATGAAAGTTTCTTCTGTTGTGTGATGAGTGTCTTTTCATTTAGGTTGTCAAAGCGCCGCAGTTGTCATTGAGTAGAAATGGTTATTCTGACTGATTGCACCGCAATTCTTGAGAGCTTTTCTCCTCCCATGTATGCATTTTCATTTGATAGTCAATATCACAAAGTCTATATATGTATAAAAAGAGATACTTTGTTTCTTTCATCTCATTGCGATCTTGGAGTGTTTTCTTGTCGACTGAGCCAACAAAAAAACATCTCAGTCGTTACGCAATTAAACTGATAACAATTTCATAATCACTATGTTTTTTATTATACTTTTTATAATCCTCTGATAGCAATTCTCCAGATACAAATACGATAGTGACATAAGAGATTTTCAGCAGAGAAGCTTAATGTCTTAATGACAGTTACTTGATATAGCGCATGTTTTCAGTGTTTTTCATATGACCTGACTCATCAGAGCTCTCCCTGCTGTCTGGATAAGGTTACTAGAAGGAAATTTGTTCTGAGTGTGTGTGGTTCAGGTAAATGATGGCTTCCTGTATTACACAAATGTTTTTAAAAAAAAAATTAGGTATCATTTACAGCTTAATTAATTATTATTTATAGCCGGCAATTCTTGTACTCAGTGCACTCACATAAAGCTGTCTTATCTTTGTATGTTGGCATGGTATAAGAAATACTTTGATATGATTGTTTGGGTCCATGATAACTCAAAGATATGTGACCTTAAGACCAAAAGCAGGGAAGGAAATCATCTCATGTGATTTAATCTTTTCATTCATGAGTTCAATATATATCCCACATTGTCCATTTGTATTAAAAAAAAAAAGGAATCTCATATAGAGATTACTAGAGCGGGATCATGCTGTATGTTTGTGTGCACTGGTATATATACAGCCCTGTTCCCAGAAAAGTTGCGACACTGTAAAATGTACATTAAACTAAATGCAGGGATCTTATACTTGATAGAAAGTCATACGATAAGGAAAGATTTCAAATACTGAAACTGATCTTTTTTGTATTCATTATTTTTAAAAATATGCACATTTTGAATGTGGTGTTTCTAAAAATACAGAACAGAGACAATAGGAGTATGGAGACATTGTATAATGCTAAAAAAAAAAACACCTTGAGGAAAAATCCTACAAGTAACTGGTTAATGATTAGTAATATGACTGGCTTTATAAATAGTATTGGAGAATAGTGCAATTTTTCAGAAATAAAAATGGAGAGCGATTAACTACTGGCCATTGTGAAAGAAAGTACACCTGTCTGTATTCTTGTATAATGAAACAGAAAGTACAACTAAAGACATCCCAGGCTTCTGAGGAAATGAAATCTTTTATCAAGACAGAATGATAAAAGATTTGAAGGTTTAAAACTGCTCCTCAGTTCTCAAACACTTTCAGAGTGTTGCTAAAGGAAGAGGTGAGAGAACACACAATGTTATGTTTGTAAAAATGTAGATATAAAAAAAAGAGAGTTTGGATTATTTGAGAGACGTTGCCTTTTCTTCACATTGCAATAGCATTTATAGAATCTTTTATAAGCATTTACATGAAGGTAGGTATCACAGCTGTGCAGATAGTTGTATGGAAACAGCCAGTGTTTTCATTACTAACTAGTTTATGAAGCCCCTTTTCAATACACTATATAAACATGTATATAATTGCACTTTATATATCAGTAATATACAGTTGGTAATCCCCACAAAACCTGTATCATCTGGTTTCTACAAACATCAACCAACATGTTCTAACTTAGTGTTGTCACTGACATTTTTTCCATACACAATTATTATGATTTCATTGTGGAATAATTCATTTCCTGCTGGTTGTTTTATTCTGTCTTTGGTCCCGATCATCTGCATCCTCCTATCCGCTCAGCCAATTCAAATAGCTGTATATAAGCAATTTTAGGAGTGTGAGGTGACAAGATGATGAAGCATTTCACTTTGATATTCTGCTTGTGACTTTAGTTTATTTGTATTTATAAAGCACTTTTCTAAACAAAGTTACAAAGTGCTGAACAATAATAATTAAAGCAACAAATATGAAAAGTTCTATTCAATTCAATTCAATTTGATTGTATTTATGTAGCAAAGTAGAGAGCCTTCAACAAAACCAAGAGCCCCAACAATCAGAAGACTCCTTTTGAGGAAGCACTTGGCGACAGTGGGAAGGAAAAACTCCCTTTTAACAGGAAAAAACCTCTGGCAGAACCAGGCTCAGGGAGGGGCGGCCATCTGCTGCACCCGTTTGGGGCTGTTACATAATAAAACAAACAAACAAACAAACAACCCCCCCCCCCCCAAAAAAGAAGAGAA
>VVHJ01035982.1:0-12980 GCA_015107715.1 Tylochromis polylepis
CTGGGCAATTGCTGAGTAATTCTACCTTTCCTGTTTTCTCTTTTGTTTTCTGTGTGTTGATAATCACCAATAACATCCCAAGTTCCATGTTTAAAAAGGCAGTTATTATTATTACCGAGTAGTGGAAATCTCCTGCAAAATAACCATAAAATGCTTCTTTGATGTACTTTTATTGGCGTTTTCAATCTGACTGAAAATGTGTAACCTGCTTGAAATTCTGATCACATCTTTGAACAGGTCTAAAGCCAGCATTATCTATTTCCTTACCTGTTATATACTTGACATCTTGTTAGGATTGGAGAGGTCACTGAAAATGCACTCCAAAATAAACACATTTTTGGAATTTCTTCTCTCTTTTGGGCCAGACAGATGTCCAATCTGGCAGATGAACCAAAACATCGGAAACAACTCTTTTAACCTTAGTTCAACAAATATACTTTTCCACATTTTTACAGGAAAAACCTGCATGCACGGCTTTTGCATTTGTGATGTCCTGTACCTATGTCCTTTAGAGTAATTATAGATGAGATTAATGAACAGTTATTTAAAATACTAGGAATTGTGTCTACAGTACTGTATGTGACTCACGGCAGCACAGTTTAGCTTTAAAAGGTGCATCTGAGCAAACTACAAGACTTCTGGAAGACTTCTGCAACAGGACTTGGGCACCTTTGAGTCATTGATGACCATGAACTCATCTGTATACCAAAGTAATCCAGAGTCATATGTAAGGGGATCTCTCTGACTAAAGCTTGCCCAAAATTGGATCATAAACAGAACAATGATCCCAAGCCCACCAATCTCAGTAAATGAAGCAACCTTAGTCATACAGGCCATATAGGAAATCATACAGGTAGCCAGGAAATCATACAGGAAATCAATACAAATAGTTTTAACCCAGTGATTCTGCATTTTGGCTAAGTTTTTTGTTAAATAAATAATCACACTGTGTAACCATGTATTGTATTTGCTTAATTTTAGAACCTTGTATGGACCAGACATTTTTAAATATGCTCTGATACATATAACCTTTTAAACTGAAAAAGGGTGTACTTTCTTTTTCACATGACCTTCCACTAAGTAGCTTCCTCAAAAATATCACTGGTAGCAGAAATTATAAATTTTATTAGAGTTTTAGTATGACACTGTGCAATAAACCCAGCAATTCAGAACCACAAATTAATCAATGCTGTTCAGAAATCAAAATGTTTACGCATCTAATGCTGACATGTTCAACCAATGGCACTTAAACAAATGTGCAACATTTTTCCCTAACTGACCCTAGAACATTACATTGATTCGATATTTATGTGAATTTGTGAGTAAAGTTAGGGAAAGAAAACAAATCTGACAAGATTCAGTTTCTCCCAAAGGAAATAGGAGACCTTTAAAATGTCTTCAACTTCTTCACAGCCCAGTGAGTGTTGCAGTAGAAGAGAGACTCCAAGGAGTATCAAATAACTGATTACTTGGGGGGAAAATAGAGGATACCAGTGAAGCTCTGTTAAGGAATTAAAATATCAGTGTGTAACAAAAAAAACCCCCCCAAAAAACAGTACCCAAATCCTTTTTAAATTAATGTTTTGGGAAAGTGAGCAGGAATATTGCCATAATATAATTGTTGTTTATATAAGTATTGATTTGCATTTCTAGAATCAAGCTGTCATTTGACAGTCAGCAAAAACACAATTTCCACTGAATAATAATACCTTCAATGGAACTTGGTTTTGGTTTTAACAGTTGTTTGCAGACTGAACTGTGCAACACAGTATGCAAACGCAATAGTGGACACATTTTTGAAAGGGATTAATCTTTATCAAAGAGGGTTTGAAAAGTAAATATTCCAGAAATAAACAAACACACACAATTAAAAAAAAAAAGATCTGAATAATAGGTGAAGTACATCTAAATACAGAGCTCCCACCTGTACGTGAACCCACATCTCCTGGTTAAAAGTCTTGGGCCTACACCTCCAATAATGGACTGTAGCTGTGGAGCGCAGAAAATTTTTGAGGAAGTGCCCCTTTTTCTGTGTACTCACTGTTTGGACTGTGAACTATTAAAATAATTAGAATCCCTTTTTTTAGCTTCTACTTTAACAAAAGTAGTCACCTTTGAATGGCATGGATGTGTAGTCTAGATCAGCAATGTCCAACTTGTTTTTACATTGTGGGCCACGTACATCTCAACCATACTATGAGAGGGCCAGTGAAACTTTCTGATAGTGTAAAGTTGTTTAATCACACATTTAATCCCTGAGATATTTTTATATAAAAAAAGAAGTGCAATTTCAATAATACATCTCAGTTTTTCTGCATGATAAAGAAATGCTGCTTTGGGCTTAAATTGTGACAAATAAATATGTAAATTGTAAATGTAAATGTATATTCTGATAGCTTATTGTGCAGAATTTTTTTTGTTAATTGAAAGAATGTCATTTAATGATCTAATACTTATTAACTTTGGTGTAGTATGAATGGTCATGAAGAAGGTCTTTGTCAGTAGGAAAAGCGGGCTGATTCTGGCCCCTGGACCTTGTGTTTGACACCTCTGTTCCAGATGATCTAGATGTAAGTATTGTTGTATGTAATACCAACAAGTTACTGGAGTTAGTTATCTCCAAAAATTAAACAAAACAGGGAAATGGACCGACAGTAAACTACAAGCTTTATTTAGCCAATGCAAGAGAAGAAAAACACATGATGTTTACTGGATATCAAAAACAGACCATAAAGCTTTGCTAGTATTCGTCTCAGCTACCTGCGGAATCTACACACAGCAAAGCAATGCAGAGCCAATATAATGAAACAGGATTACAAGAAAATTAAAGAAAACAGCCAAAACAAATCTGAACTGATATGGTTTACTAGATGTGATCCTCTGCCACAGAGCAGCATATTGATGACCTAATGAACAACTAATTCATCTTGAAGGAGTTTGAGGAGGTGGCATCAGTTTTTTTTAAAAATTCATTCTCATACAGAAGACACCATGGAAATGGACAACCAGCTGAGTTTCTTCAGATAAGTCATGCTTTCTGTGCATTACAGGCATGGTTGAATTTCTTCCAGAAATTGTAAATCTCAAAAGAAGTTTTCAGCATCGATCACTTACACAAGTGATCCTCAAGTTAAGACTAATGCGAGACCTGCAAGCATTCATCATGCCAACTCCAAATTGCAAACGCCAGCCAGCCTGACTATTGTCACGTCCAGTTCCTCCAACACGCAGCCTGGTAGCCAGCTACCAGCTGTAGCTCTTGTGTCTCAGTGAACTCAATGCCTAAAAAAGATTTTGAGCCAAACAGCTGCCAAATGGAAGACTAGGTAGTTAGGCTGAATGCAAGATGTTCTTAACATTCAGGCATTAGACTTTGCTTGCTTGGCTCCAACCTGTTAGACCCAACCAATCACCCACACTGCTTCCAACTTTTCATACAGTCTTTGGTCTGCTAGCATTTTACATTCCAGAAGTCTCTTTTCTGGGATACTTTTCACCTACAAATAAACCCCAACAAGAAAGTGTGGTTTCCTGTTCACAAGCTGCTTGTCTATCTTTTTCCTCTCTTAGAATTGGCTCCATTCTCCTAATTTTGTCCACTGCCTAGTGCTACACCCTCACAGTTTCCCAAGAGCACTGAGTTTCTGTTGCTCAGAGCCATAATGCTACTCAGCGCCCACGCCAACATCATGCCCGGGGTCAGCTAAAGACTCATGGCTCCTCAGGTCCACACTCTGTTCCGTAGAATGACATCTTCTGAGTTCTCTTTTGTCTGAAAGTGACAGCTGTCCACGTCCTGATGAAGCTCTTCTCTTGAGCTTTTTGTCTCTTCTATTCCTTTGTCTGAGTTAGCTGTCATCATATACTCAAGTGTAAATGCGCCAATACAAAGACTGCTCCACTGGTCCTTCCTGGATGATAACCTGGCAACACATTGGCCTGTTACCAAGTCAACTCTTCTAGCTGACCTCCTGCCAGATCACGAGTCAGCCAAGCATCTTAGCAGTCCTATTTTCTGACACTTAGTAGGTATTCAGCCGCCCTGGTTTCCAATCTCTTGCCACTCACATCCTGCTCTGGTATCAGAGTAGTGTGCGGGACTGAGACTGTAACTTACCTACTTTTTAAAAAGCTACTTTTTAAGAGGATTTTTAGGGGATTTCTGTCTTTATTGATGGTTTCTTTTCACTGCTGGTTCTGCCTGTAAACCCTGCACTGAGGCCAACCTTTTGATTGTCCCAGTATTTGGGCCATCCTCCTGATCTGTTCAGGCTTCAGGCCTGGGTGGTTCCGTAAGTCTAGTCAGTCTTTGGGATAGCTGCACCACCTGTCTGCTCTGCCACTGAGCTGACATCTTGAATGACCACACATATATGCCTTCCCCTTAGGCTACTGTTGCAAAGTTTCAAATTCCCCAGTTCTAAATCTGCAAAGTTATTCACCTGATTTTCATTACTTCTCTTACTCCCCAGCTAATGACGCCATTTGCCAGAGATGTCCAAGTTATCTGTTTCCTGTTGCCTGATTGCAGTAATATGAATTCTAAGCCAACCAGGGACTTGAAAAGAGCACATAAGAACTATTAAAGAAGCTTTAAAATCATGTCTGCCTATTAGAAAAGAACATTAAGGAGGATAAGCAGGGCAGAGAAAGGAGGCAAGGGATGCCTTTTTCATGGGTTCTCCTGTTCCACATTCCTGTAGTGCAAGGAGATGTAGATCACATATTTTGCCTGCTCAGTCTAAATTTGTTTCTGTTTTAAGTGGTTCTTAATTTTTCACAGTTTCCAATCCGTTTAGCTGATCTATTCCAGATGGTTTAAGCAGAAGGTGAGTGAGCAAGCATGGAACATACATACTTATATGCGCACAAACAAAAACATATGCTTTTCTACACTCATATTACATAAAAACATCTTTTTTCCACCCTGTCTCTTGATTTTCATCCAAAAAGATATGCAATGAATTTAAAGGGTCACACACAAACAAAGGCAAAGATATGAGCTTCATGTCTAGTGTTTTCCTGAAATTCTGTGGGAATCATGGATTAATTTGTTTAAAAACAAAAACAAGAAAAATCACAAAATTGAAAAATGATCCCCTCGGCAAATGACTAACCACAAATTCTACTGCTGGCCCAATCACTGTCAAGACAAATGCAGACATGCCATATCTTGATCAATCACAGAAAACCTCTTGGCCTTGTTGCTGCATGGTTCAAAAACATTTTGTTTCAATATGACCTGGAACCACCGACTATTGGCGTGATCAACTCCAAAGTATATAGAGGAGAGGAGCTCATGAGCACTTAGTAACAAACACAAATTGTAATGTTGTGACACACATGCAAAAGTTTTTGATGTTTTTCACTACTAATGAGGTCTACTATAATATTTGTCAAAATGAATACCACATAATGGACTAGCGTGTTAAGTGTACACCATTATTCTTAAACTTGCCAGTCACATTTTGAAATGATGCCAAATATCTGAGACTGTCTTGCCTGCTTCAAAGTTTTTGCAACTGCATGAATTAAAACCAGAGCCTGTTGGGAGGGTTGGAATGAATCAAACAATATTAAAAAATATTTATTGGCTAATTAGTTTAAACAAAAAATACAATGGAGTCTTGTTAATCTCCTTAGGGATATTTTCTAAAATCCAACTTTGTGCTCAGACATTTATTTAACCAGCAATCACTATAATAATTATCTTCAAGCATTAGAGTTTCCTTTGTTTTTGTTTTTTGTTTTGGTTTTTTTATGTAAAATACTGAACAAAAAAGGGACAGCATGGTGGTGCAGTGACTAATGTTGCCTCATAGCAAGAAAATCCTGGGTTTGAATCCACTGGCAGGTTAGGGGCCTTCTGTGTGGTGTTTGCATGTCTCTCTCCTGTCAATATGAGCTCTCTCTCTGGCTTTCTCCCACAGTTCCAAAGGCATTTGTGGGTTTAGATTAACTGATGATACAAAATTGTCCATAGGTGTGAATGTGAGAATGAATGGTTGCCTGGTTTACTGTTTTAGCCCTGTGATAGACTGACGGGCTGCGCACAGCTCAAAAATAAGTGTATAACAGGCAAAGACTAATGTATGGTATGTGAATGTAAGAATAAATGTTTTCTCTTGTTAGAGAGGATGTGAAGTACATCGGCCTAGTTTCACAAGAGGCACATATTTTGGGAGAAGATAATGTAAACTATGTAACTGACATAAAGACAGCTAGTATATCTTTCCTCTCTTAATATTTCTGGCATTTCAGATGATATAGTGTAGGTGCAGGGGATGGACAGCTATATTCGGCAGATGCTGTCTTCAGATGTCTTCAGCAGATATTTTGTTGATGTTATGTGGATCTGCTAACATATATTATGACTACCAAGAACAAATACTGTCACAAACGTGTCAAAATTGCATCCAAGATTAGGAGACCTGAAAGAGTCATCCAGGGAATCTCACATCCATTTACACCAGATTTAATGGTGCACAAATGAAGGAATGTTTTTGAAAGTAGTTGAGGCATGAAAAAGCCCATAAATAGGCTACCAGGCTCAGGACTTTAGAAGGGTTCAATGCAACACTATTCCAGTGCAAAATAACATAGCAGCAAGCAGAGTGTCTTCATCTATCCTCATCCTCCAGACACACTGAGTGAGCGGAAAGGCAAATCGACCTCAGTTACACCAAAATACACCACAATATTTATGGGACCGTGCACAGCAAGACAGTCTGGGTGATGCCAAATCTTCTGTTTTTCTTTGCCAGGATAAAAAAACCCAAAAAAACCCCACCATTAGAATTAGTCAATTCATCAAAAAAACTGAGGATTTGGGAAATCTTCTCTATTTTACAGGTCCTTAGGCCCACCATGTAAAGAGTGTTGTGGCTGCCTGGGGCCGCCTCAGTGCCAAAACTTTAGCCAGTGGCAAGCTGCTCTGTTCTGTTCTCATCTCAGGTCAGGTCAAGCTGAAACCATGAGAGAACAGGGATGAGTTAGAAAAAATTAAAATGTGATTTCTGAAAACAGTTTTCCTTTCTGTCTTTCTTTTTATTTAAAAAAAAATCTTTTTAACGTCCTACCGACATATACCAACATAATCTGAGTCATGTAATAAATGGACATGAATCTACAAACAGCAAAAAACTAATTTTCCCAGTTCAGTGGACCCAGGGAGTAGAGTCAAATACAAAGACGAGCGTGGAGAAGGAAAAGGGTGGGCTACAGGGAATAAGGACTACATGGGAACAAATAATCCCTTTACAATGGTCTACGAGACTGGTTTCTGATCTGCACCAGAGAATCGCTCTATGGTCTGGAACATTCCTACAGACTCAGGTTTAATTCCTCCTGGAGACAGACAAAGATTGGCTTTTTATTCTAACTCCCCTGTCAAAGCCAATATTTCAGATCTCATATAGTACATGGCAGGGGGCCGACTTATCATTTCAGAGCAATTTTTGACTGCTGTTATAAGGACTTCTGCATGAAAAAGGTCAATTAAAATTCAAGAAAAGCTTTATCCCCATGTATGAGTTCAAATAAATCTACACGTAAGGGTATAAATAGTTATGTTTGGCCTCAGGTCAGAGGGCACTGGATGTATGTCATTGTTTGTGAATATTTATGTATAGCACTCTGAGCTCCAGCCAACAATGTCAAGATGTTGTTTATGATCTTTTAGATTGCCTGTCAGTCATGGTTTATGCTGTAAAAAACAGAAGAGTTGTGGCGTCTGAAAACCATACCAAATAAAAAAGTTCACAGAAGCCTGCAAGTCTAATGCCACTTAACACTCATACACAAAAAAATCAAGGTTAGCAACATGTTAATAAAAATTTCCAGTAATGTTCCTTTGGACTCTGTTCATTCCTGGATATTTGAGAAAAGTATTAATTATTTATTCACTGCTGCAAATCTTCTATTCAAATATATCAGCAATGAGAATTTTAGGGAACTTAAGATACAATAAAAATGAAGAAACACAATTATTATAGGCAAAGAAAATAACTGCTTTTGAATGCATTTTCCTTTATTATTATGACTTTTGAACAAATAGTCCAGGTGACTGGCAGTCATGTAATGGCTGACAATCATGTTTATGCCATAAATTGTCACCACACTCTATTGCTACTGAATGGACTAAATAAAACAGTGACTTGAATTTGTAGTTCCTAGAGTATTTAAAAGTAGAATGGAGAGGTATAGCCTTCAGTTTTCAGGCCCCTCTTATATGGAACCAGCTCCCAGTTTGGATTTAGGAGACAGGCACCCTCTCTACTTTTAAGATCAGGCTTAAAACTTTCCTTTTTGATAAAGCATATAGTTATGGCTGGATCAGGTGACCCTGAATCCTCCTTTAGTTACGCTGAAATAGGTCTAAGCTGCTGGGGTATTCCCATGATGCACTGAGTGTTTCTTTTTCACTGACCTTATTCACTCACTATGTGTTTATACTCAACTTTGCATTTAATACCTACTACCTTGAGTATATGCACAATGTATACAGCTTAGAGACAGACATAGCATCTTTGTATCTTTTAAACTTTTTGTCTTGTTGAAATTTAGTCTTCACTGTGTAATTAAGTTTGCCATAAAGTGTATTTTATGAGAATACCTTTGCCATTGCTGGAGTGAAGATATATCCTTCTTAAATTAATCTTCATTATTTGATCAGCTGACAGAAAAGAAGGGTCACTACAGTGACTTTTATGGAGAAAGGGAATTATGTTTGTAGAAAAATTGTTCCAGGCTTGAAGAATGACCCTGTTTTAATAACAAAAAGGTACACAAGACCATGACAACTTTCCTAAACATGGTTTAGAGCTTTATAACATGATAAAAACCTTCCTGTTTTCTTTGTTCTGTTTTGTTGATGCATTTATGGATTGGAGATGTAGAATGAAAACTTAACCTAGTTCCATCTAGGCTGATTTCTTTTTTGAAGGTAGGATTTGAGCCACAGAAACACTGCCAAGGTCATATTTTTTGTTAAACAATCCCATCTCACAACAACAGACAGCACAAATTATAAAAGTGTGCGGTATGGTAGAAATATTAATTCATTTTTTTTTCCAATGGTAACTCATGAGGATATTAAGCATTTACTTACCACTGTTGTTCTGCTATACAAACCTAGTTCACTATCTACTACAGCGTAAATTAATGAACTTGCAACAAGTATTTTAGAAAATGTCAAGCTACAATCAAATACAGCCCATATATTATTCTCACTCATTTCATATTACCTTAATAGACCACACAAAATGTTGTGAACACCCTTGTATACCATTTTCATATGAACAAATACTGCCAGTATGCATGTAGTATCAGTATATTATGTGCCGAAGTTATGTTTACTTTCCTATGTTATAATTGCACAATTTTGTTGAATTAATATGATTTTACTCACTTCTTTGAAATGTATAACACAGCACTAAAGTACATACTGCTGAACTTCTAATGCCAACCAAAGTATCTTTATGTCAAAAATCAGCTTGGGTTTTTATGATTTTAAGATCCATTATGAAGATACTATGCTGTGGCAAAAGGAAGTGAAGCATGACTTGGCCTGCTCAGTCTTTAATGTTTTCTTTGAAGGTTTGTTGCCTTCTAGCTCAAAGACCAGCTGGACAACAGCTATAGTCCCTCAAAGGTATCCTTAACTTAGAAGGGTACTCTAAGGTACAAATTAAGTGTGCAGTAGTCTAAATAACATAGCAGTGGGATAACAGGGTTATCTGACTCTTGTAAGACCAAAGGATAGTCCTAATGTCCTCTGGTTTTAACAGGCATTTGTTTTTTTAAAGGGTGTACAATATTATATGGAGTCATGGGGAGTGGGGATATCATATCACTGTGAACTTCTCAGTGAATCCTTGAATGTGAAAAAAGTAAAATGTCATAACTGTGTATTAGAAGTTTCAGCTGTGCATCAAATCAACACTAAGAAACATTTAAGTTGCAAGACCAAATACCCCTCTGATGAGCTGAACTTCTCAGAGTCTAGGAAAGTCAGCATGATTGTATCAACACTCTAGCTGGAGTCATCTAGCAAGTGAATGCTAACGTAAGGTGTTCTATAAACTATATCTCATATTATTCATAATTATACCAATTTCTCTTAAAATAGCTTTTAACTTTCAAGAAATTTCACAAAAAGATATAAAACATATGTAATAATCAAAATAAGAGCCCAGTATAGAACCACTGTATAGCACCTAAAGCAAACTAGAAGCCTTCTGGATGGGCTTCAAGGCATGTCACCAGGATAAATATTAAATCTTACATAATAAAGAAACCCAAGAAATAACAAATTATACTAAACACCAACAGTAAAACTGACTATAAGTAAAGTCACTGTATTTTTATTTTAATGAACTTGTTTTTGTGTTAAACTACTTACTGTTCAACAAAATGAAAGGAAAGCCAGGTCTTTAAGATGTCTAGCTAGCTCCATGTCAGGCCATTCGTGGCTAGCATGGCGCTAATGCACCCCTTTTCCCTCCAAAACACCTTTCCAGAGGGTGGAGCTTCAGGATAAAGCATAATGACTTTCTTTCATTTCAACATGATTAACTCTAAAAGACATAACATCCTTCAAGAATATGTGAAAAGCACAAGACTAAACTGTCTTTAGATGAGCAATTTAAATTTTGCAACTGCCTAATTGCCTTTTTTTCTCGTTCAGTGTGGGATAAATATCGCATTTTCTTTTTCCTTCTTTTCTTTTTAACTGGTTTGTAAAGAGTTTGTGCTATTTAGACCCACCCTACAACTCAGCACCAAATGTGTCTTGCAGGACACATGCATATGTTTGTCACGGGTAGAAAGAGGGGTAATGTGTTAGCCAAACCACATTACTGGCCCACAGATAGGAATTTAGGAGCTAATTGTTCCAGCATTTTACTTACTCTTGTTACATCCCTCTGTGATTTTCCATATTTCTTCTTTTACAGAGAATTCAATGAACTTTAGGGAAACTGCAATATATAACAATTAAGAAACGAAGATAGATTAAGAAACCACCACATATGTAATAAGTATGGAATTGTTGCTGCATAACATACAAAAAAAAATAAAAATTCAGTCAGCTATGAGTGCAGAGTGTGGATATAATATTTAGGTATGCATTTTCTTTGAATTTCTAGTGGCCTTTCTGTGCCAGGTTCTAACGGTTTCATCCAGCTTTCATGGTGAAGGAAGACTTATCGCAATGCCAAGGGCAAAGAGATCAACTTTTTAATTGTGGTGGCCCACCAGATTTATTACTAGTCTACTTAGGTCGTGCAAGAGTAATGCAGTGAATTAGTGATGCAAGGATTTCCATGCTGAGTTCTCCGATTTATCTTTGAACTGAGGCCTCTTTTCCCCAATCACTCATCTTCATAGATTTAAATGTGACACTGAAAGCTTAGAGAAAACACATTGGAAGTAAGGGAGGATCCTTACTCAAAGAGCCAGTGTTCTCACGAAGATCAGGATGGGAATGAGAGGCACAGTGCTTCTGCTCCTTTTCCCAGAGCGTTTCCTTCCCCTACAAACCAAGTCTACTGCCAAAAGAAGTTCAAGGTGGTCTGCAGCCTGCCTTTGATCTTCACCATCCAGGGTCCCTTGGACAGATCAGTCAGCGTAATCACTTGTGTTTCAAAGTGCTTAGGGGAAACAGTAGTGCCCCAGTTTCCTTTCATAGCATGACCTCAGCAGTGGCAACCATATCCATGTGGTGACACAGACCTCAGTCCAAATAGCCTCCTCTGTTGTCCCTATCTAACTGAAAAGGCAGCAGATAAACGCAAGAGACAAGCTGCTGGGTAAACCACACACAAACAATCAGCGAAAAGAGAGAGGCTTGGTGGTGCCCACCTCCAGTGAACACTATTTCAATTCAAGTGGGGAAGACTGTTGGCAAGTAGGATTAGGGCATAGGACCCGTGCAAACCTTGCCAAGCAACATGTATTTTGAACTGACCCTTCAAGTTTATATCATAGAAAATCAGTGGTTCCACTGCTGAAACTCTGTAGTAAAGGTAAAACCTGTGTTTGCATGAATGGTCAAATTTCTGCTAATTGGATGTAAAGTCTCAGTACTTCATGACGGCTCATCTTTGCTCTTTGGAGTGAGAAATTCATGTTTGACTTGGATAAACTTGTGATGGATTTATAGGCAGCTTCTATGAACAAGTGCTAAAGCAACAACCAGAGGGATTTGGTTCATCAGGATTCCAGGACGGAAAGCATTCTTGCCTTTTACTTAAGATTAGCATTACATTTCTGAGAAACTCTTGACACATTTTTTTCTTATCACAAAGTAACAATTTTATTGTTCCGTTAAACAGTATGGGATAACTTGCATTCTTACCTTTCTTGGCACACTTTATGTGTCATGCAAGACTGTATTTAGCCACCAGGAAAGATAGATAGGCTTGATTTATTTTTTCTTTCTTAAAGACTGTAGGAGAGCCCCTCTTTAATCCTCAGTTTCCATGTAAAGTGTTAAGACACAAGCCTGTCTCTGTTAGATCAGTCATGTGATATGGTTTACCCTTAGTTTTGTGCCATTAAAATCCCTTCAAATTGTGGTTATTTAGACCTCTTAGGCCTATTTCCCTGTAATAGTTGCCACATGTGCTGCAATAGATATCAATCTCATAGGGAAAAATACTAACCAAAAGTGATTAAGAAGCAGTTTTAAATAACAAAATTACTTCTTGTAAAACTTCATTTTTCCATTGACTGCATTTAGTTACTACCTTCACCTGGAGGCCTGGCAGTAAAGTAGTCAAGGTCTTTTTTTCTTTTTCACGAGCATCAGGGTTGAGTGTCAGTGATGAAGTGATTATGTATGAACTGCCAGTTAAAACCTGTAAATGTTTTCTAATTATGTGAATTTTCTTCAATATAAGAAAACCTAAGCTTGTAACAATATATATATATATATATATATATATATATATATATATATATATATATATATAAAAACA
>VVHJ01035986.1:0-17844 GCA_015107715.1 Tylochromis polylepis
AAAACTTACATTTTAACTACTGATTTTATCTACTGTTCCTTTCTTTTTTACATCTTAAATCATGCTTTTTATTTGTTTTTGATTTTTAATGTCTCCGTAAAGCACTCTGAATCACCTTGCTGTTGAATTGTGCTATATAAATGAACTTGCCTTGCCTTGTTATAAATGACTTGTTGACCTAAAGGCCGTCAAAAAAAAAGCAGCATTCCTGTCACAAAGTAGCTGCTGCAATCAATTTTTGGAAAAGTGACTTTTATACATCTTTTATTTATCTGGGTAAAAAGTGTCACTGACATTAAAAATGTGTTTTTCAAGAGGGCATCAGAAATTGTAACAAATATAACATCACTGTTCTATAAACTTATTTGAAGTGACCAAAAAGGACTGGATTGATATGGGTACCAATACCCAGAGTCATAAAGATATTTCAAAAACAGGTCATTTCTTTGTTTTATATATAACCCCTTCATAAATCCTGTTCAGTACAGTCTTTTTACTAATACAAGTAAAGATATTAGATGTAAAAACCACATGTGAGCGTGCACTGCAGTACTGCTGCCGTGTGAGGAATGCTCCAGTTTGCAGTCTGCATTTAACTTTGTTTTCTGTGAAATACTTTCACGTTTTTAAATATTTTCCATTTTTATTCATCCTGTTTTGTGATTCGCGCTACGTTCTTCGTTAATATTGAGTGCAGTCTTGGCAGATGATATAGGTGATACTGCCCCATACCTCCCTGTAGTGCATTACAGTTACAAAAACACATGGTTTTAATATATGATGTGTCGACAATGAAATTCCAGGTCAACTAACTTTTTAGTCTACATCGTCGATTAGCCCTATTATCAAGATGACAAATTGAGACGTTATCAATCAGATGCTTTCCAGGTGGTATTGTTTACACCTTGAAAGGTGTAAAAGAAGGAAAATCTAAGCCAGCATATTGCATGCTCTAACAAAATCTGATTGTACCACTGGCTGAAATGCAGCTCCAAACCATGACATAACCTTCGCCATGTTTTACAGATGGCTGTGACCCCTAAACCACCTGAATTCTCCCCATCCATGCTAAATATTATTTGAATCAAATATTTAATGTTTGGATTCATGACTCCATCAGACCTGTTGGCACTGATTTTCAGTCTAGTTCTCGTGTAATTTGGCATAACTTTTGGATACTGTTCATGTGCTGTAGATGGTTTTTAAGGCTTGCCACTCATTCAGTGTCCCCATATTTTTTTTTAAGGACACATTGTGCACCATGGTGAGCTACACCAAATTTTCAGCTAATGACTGTTTGACAGTCACCTTGTTGGTGCAAAAACCCTATTTTATGTCTGTCAAACTGGATTATCTTTGGGATTTTTCATAGATTGAACTAAAGACACTGGAACAGATGTGCTTCTACAACAGGCTGCTAAAAAAAATGTGGCAAAAGATACAATATAAGTCGTCTGTTATGTGTCGACATGACAGATTCATTCCTTGAGTTAGGTGTCCATTTTTTTCCTTGAAGGATTCATAAGTCAGTGTTACATGGCTTAAAGAAACAAAACCATGGTCAGGTAGAAAGGCTGGACTGAAAATGAGTGAAAAAGCAGCCAATGCCCAAAGAACAACTTTGAAAGATCTTCTGAAAGCCTGGAGAACTATTGCTCAAGAACAAAATAAATAAATAAATAAATAATGTAAAATCATGAGAAAGTCTGGCTCCTTGGCAGCACACACGTGTTGTACATTCTTAGTGTAAACAGGAGCTGAAAGGCTGCAAAAAGCTTAAAGGAAACACTCACTGAACGACACTTTGCCTCAGTCCGTTCCTCATCTGGTTCTTGTTGATGGACGGGTTCCAGTTCTGCGTGCTCAGGTGCGATGTGACGAAGTTGTCCACTTTCTGTCGCAGGTTCTGATAGGCCGGCTGACAACAACGACAGCGCGGTAAATATGCAGCAATAGCGCACACTAAGTAATGCAGTATACTGTGCGTGGAAAGTATGCTGTAGCCAGCCAAAAGCACACTCTGCTAGATTTAGGGCAGTTAAAGTGGCACTGACGCGGCTAATTGGGTTTGTGTCAAGTTAACTAAAGTTAAACACAAACAAAGCAGAGTTAGTAGATTACCTTTGTATCGACGTCGGCTAAACAGTCCCGACGGAACTCATCAAAAAGACCCCGGTTCTTCAGATGCTCCACAATCATCCCGATGAGTTGCGGGTCTCCCGGTGGGAGGTTGGCCGGATTGACGTTAACATTACCGCTACCCTCGGCCATGCCAAACCCAGGAGACTATTTTATTACTTACCTGTTAGCTGCATTGAACTAGCCAACCAGCTAACTATCCGCACTAGTTATTCTACAAGACGTACGTTCGATTCATTACCCTCGAACAAACTGCGGGCAAAGTGATCGTTAGTCTTGCTGAATAGCAGACGCTCTTTTACAAAGGTAGAAGCAGAAGTACAAATCGAACGCCTCCTTTTCCCAGTTTCTTCCACGCATGCGCACAAGTGGCATAACCTCGGATGTACTTCATTTTAGTGCCGTTGTTACTAACTGGGGTAAATCAAAACGTTAGCGGGCAACGCTGAAAACGTTCATTTAGAAATAAAAATAATAGTAATTTAAAACACATTCATAGCACAAAGCTGGTTCTGTGGCGGGGGTCTGACTAAGATAATCTGCACTGTTAACTTTCGCACCAGCCAGAGCTCATTGTGCCTGGACTATCGCTGTGAAAGGTAACGCTAGCCATGCTGGCTAACATCAACACACTTAATCTGAGTGTTAATCACGGACATTAAGATGTAGCAGAGGTGAATGAGTGAATTAACCTGATATTAACTCAGATACAGCCCCCTTTTGAAGACGGGTTCTAGGTTTTAGCTCACATTGAGTCCAGCTCTCGCTTGTTATCCTTGACATTATTAAGGATTAAAGTACCTCGCTGACATTTTCTCCAGTTACAGTATAGTAACAGCTATGGTACTCATATGTGATTGGTTGGCTAGTGGCAGTTAGATGGGTGAGTAATATCCAGATCATGAACCTATGCAAGACTCCAGAGCAGGATATTAAATCCAGGCTATTTCGGTATGTTAAAGTTGTCATACAGTGTCTCTGTATGTCTGAACAGGGTAATCTAACGTGTCACTTTCTTGTCGTAGATGAGTGGCGAATCAGATCCCAACAAAGAGTTTATGGAGCAGCTACGGCTGCAGGAGCTCTATGGGCAGAGAAATGAAGATGGCTCAGACCCATACACCTACACCGATCCAGAGGATGGGACTGTGTATGACTGGGATCATGAAAAGAAGGCCTGGTTTCCCAAAGTACGAGCTTTCTTTGACTCTCAGCCTTTCTTTCTTGTGTTATATTTCTTTTTAAGGTCTCTTGGCCTAAGCTTTTTTTTTTTAACTCTACATTGAATTGAAGGAGCTGTATCTTATAAATACAGTCACACTCGTTTTATGGGTCAGGACTTTATTACATCAGATAATTGTTTATTAACATTATTAGATGTTTTAATTGGGTAAATTAAAAAATATAGGTAAACTTACTGCTGCACTTGGGATCATTGTCCTGTTATTACCCCATCCTGGCCACGCTTCAGCTGTTGGAGAGATGTTAGTACAGTACAGTGTATTACTGTGACCTGTGGAGCTAGAGTGTTGGTATTTGATAGAGCAACCATATTGTTATATTTTTCTGAGGCCACACTTGGCTATTGCAAGTGTGTAGTTTTCTTTTTTAAACAGCATAAAAGCTCTGACTAGTAAAATTAAATTAAAGTGAAAAAACAAAAGCTATCATTAGAAATGGGTTTTTATTTTATGATTCAGAGAACTTTATTAATGCCAAATATGGGCAGTTTGTTTGCAGCTTACTGGCACAACCTACTGGCACAATCAAACTCACAGAACCTAGAGTATTTAAAAACTAATTGCAAACACGTAAATGAGTAGAATGAAAAGGAGGTGTGCCTAAAAATGAACAGTCATAAAAAAAAAAAAATCGAAAAGACCTGTCAGCGTTAAGTGATACAATATCCGAGGGAATTAAGGATTTTAAGTATCTATTTGTTCTACATTGGGATACAAGATAATGGTGGCCTGAGAGCAATTTCCTGAACGTGGATGACCAAACATGGTCATGATGGTAAATAATGAGTTTTTCCCTACTTTATCACCTGATTTCTCCCGAGTGAACACAAGTCTCTCTCCCTGACCCCCACGACTTTGGAGCAGGTGTTAACAGTGCTGCTGAGGGAGTTTCTATCCCTGATAGATACACCAAAAAACCAGCAGATAAAAGCAAATGTTAAAAGACCTTCGATAAATGAACAATAAAAATTACATAAAAATTCCTAAATGACATTAAGAGTTCAGCCTCCCTAACAAATGTATCTTCTGTTGACCCCGTTTTATGATGGACTCCGTGTTCACATCAATCTTGGGTTTGTGGTCAAAGACTGTGCTGAGACATGTGTAAGACTGCACTGTTATGTGTTATCATTTTGTTTGCATCCAGAGCAGTCTTTGACAAAATAATGATGTAATATCTATCAGTGACAGAGGATCTACTCAGGCTTATTTAGCTGTTAAAATAACAGCTTTTATTAGTTGTGTCAAAACTGGTCAGAGTTTATTTCTGTGTTAATATTAAAGTAGGTTTGATTTTTTCCTCTAGATAACAGAGGACTTCATGGCAGCCTACCAGGCCAACTATGGCTTCACTCAGGAATCGGCTCCAGGTGCAAAGAACACCGCCCTGACCAGGACCAACCCAGCAGCACCCGGACCCAACAGCAAACCACCAGAAAAACCACCAGAAAAGGAGAAACCAGCAGATCCCGCCCCAAACTCAACCTCAGACCAGCATGAGACACCAGGCAAAGAAATCAAACACAAAGGGGAGAAGAGGAAAGCTGAGCAAGGTAAACTGACATCCAAACACACACACACACACACACAGAAATATAAATGTATTAAGAAATTGTGCTGCTGTCATTATATTAATTTGCTGACTGCATTTATACAGTTATGTGCAATTTATAAGTTGTAAGTGGAATATCACTTTTGATCAGTTTTCCTTTTTTTGCCTGTAGGATGGTTTGATATTGATGAAAGTAAAAACACGAATGTCTACGTGTCAGGTTAGTATCACCTACATTTCCTTCTTCTGAATGCCAGGAAGCTGGTGTCCCATAAAGAACCTGTCTCTGTTTATCACGCGGCGTTCTCTCACTCTGATCTTTCTCTCCCGGTCTCTTCTTCTCAGGCCTGCCTCCTGACATCAGCTCCGAGGAGTTTGCCGAGTTGATGTCAAAGTGTGGGATTGTAATGCGGGACCCCATCACTGAAGAATACAAGGTCAAACTTTACAAAGACAAAGAAGGAAATCTGAAGGGAGATGGTCTTTGCTGCTATCTAAAGGTTAGTCTGTCCTGCTTCTGCCCAGTCCCACCATCAGTTAATGCCCCAGACACCATAACTGTGCAAATGTTGTCACCTAACATTGGCGATATTGGCAGTACAGGGTGCCATAGAAGACATGGAGCAACATAAGAAGTTATTTGTAGTCCTCTTGTTGAGTAGCTAGACAAAGCTCCTACTTTTGCTTTCTTTACTCTGGTCAAAGGACTGTGTATACTTGTTCGTGGTTCTCTGCAGAAGGAGTCTGTGGATCTGGCTATACGCCTGATTGATGAGTCAGAGGTCCGAGGTTATAAACTCCATGTCGAAGCAGCACGATTTGAACTGAAGGGGCAGTATGACGCCAGCAAGAAGAAGAAGAAAAGCAAAGATTATAAGAAGAAGCTACAGCAGCAGCAGAAGTAAATTCTATTTTCAGTTCTTTTCTGTTTATTTCTGTGTAGCAGGAATGAACTCCTCAGTAGAAGCACTACTGGAATAAGAGGGGACAAATCTTTTTTTTTTTTTTTTGGCCTCTGTGTCTTCATTCTTTGTTTTGTTTTTTTAGACAGTTGGATTGGAGGCCAGAGAAAAAAGGAGACGTGAGGAAGAGGCATGAAAAAGTTGTCATCATCAGGAATATGTTCCATCCCAGTGACTTTGAGGTGCTGAGAGGAACACGTGTTTATACACACACACACACACGCAGTCACAGCATTGTGCATTAATCTCTCTGCTCTCTGTAGGAGGACCCACTGGTGCTGAATGAGTATCGTGAGGATCTGCGGACTGAGTGTGAGAAGTTTGGTGAGGTTAAGAGGGTCATCCTCTTTGATGTGAGTTTAATTTCTGCATTTTGAAGGTCCTGGTAGGAATTTAGTCAATAAAAAGTTGAGATGAAGTGGATGTGTGGTTGTATTTGTGCTGCAGAGACACCCGGACGGCGTGGCATCAGTCGCATTTAAGGAGCCTGAGCAAGCTGATGCGTGTATTCTGTCGTTCAATGGGCGCTGGTTTGGAGGAAGGCAGCTGTCTGCTCAGCTTTGGGATGGAACGACAGACTATCAGGTAAATAAAAACAACAGAAATATTGAGGTTTTTGGGGTCCTGGTGATTCACAGTCAAATTAATAATAGCTAGGCTGTATTAACAAATAAAAAACCTTTTAGAACTTATGATATCAATTATCATCCAAAGTAATACCTAGCCTGTCGTATAATTAGCTTCCTGACAAGCTGGAGTAAGTTACACAATTTGTAAGTGACTTTTTGGTTCCTGCATGAAATGAAATCTGCTAAAGTTTTAATTGTTCCACGGGTCAGATTTCTGAATCTGCTTCCTTTCCTGTGCTTCCGTTTGATTTGTCGTCAGTGGTTTACAGTTAAAGCTTTACTTGGTGTTCTTTCACTTTTGTTTATTAGTTAAAAGAGATCCACTCAGCTTTTCTGACAGCTGTAATTGTCCTTAGCATTCTGTTGTACAGTTCAACATATGCTTTATGCCTGGTAGTTGGTACATCTTTTTTTAAAATTTTTTTTTTTTACCGTAGTTCATGTACATCATTGTAACTTTTTTTGGTGCTAGCAGCGCTTTATTGCACGGGGTGCTGATTAAATTTTAGGAAAAATTAAATATTTTAGTTTAAATTTATTATTATTATTTATTTATTTATTTATTTATTAAAGAATGTTTTGGAATTGTCCTTTTTCATGACCCAGTTTAAGCCCAGATTTAACTATCAGACAGCCTCACATGTAGCTCTAGAATGATTTGGTACACAGAGGAGTTCATGGTAGACTCAGTGATTGCAAGATGTCCAGATCCAGGTTGTATTTATTTAAGTAAAACAGGTGATATTTGAATTATTTTGATACGTTAGACTGCCTTAGACTCTCCATGTGGTAATGTCTCGCACCTTTCATGTTCCATACGTGCAGGTAGAAGAGACGACACGCGAGCGAGAGGAACGGCTGAAGGGTTGGTCTCAGTTTTTGGAGGGTGGAGACGGAGAGCAGCAGAAGGACTCCAAGCCAGCAGAGAGCAGCACAGCGACAGAACCTAGCGAGCCCTCCAGCACCACTGAGCCAGAGCAGCAACCCGAATCAGGACCACAGTCCTCAGAGGAGCAACAGGAGGAGGAAGTGGACTCCACTGACAGCAGCCTAGCAGGAAGTGATGATGAGGAAGCTTAGACACTCTCATCTTCCTTTTATGGCCCTGTGTCAACCAACTAGGATGTCCTGCTTAAAGTGAACTGTGGGAAAACTTCCTGTTGAGAAGGGGAGGAGGAATTTGGACAGTTTGAGCTGTTTTGTAATGTAGAAAATAAAATTAATTTTCTCTAACCTATTTTCATCATTGTGGTTCACCCTGTAATTAGACACGCACTCAACCAGCTTGCTACACCTTACAGCGCTCCCATAATTCAGTGCAGTTTGCTGACACTATGCATTATGCTGACAAAACTAAATATTAATGACAAAACACAAGAGAGACTGGAACTTTGTTGGAACTGAATGTGTTTGGCTTCATTATGCTTTTCATTTCATTTCACATTTGCTTTGTTTTGTTCTTTAATCACTGACAATTTTCCGAGCAGTATTGGAACGTAAAATAATCACATGATGGAAATGTGAGATTACAAAGGGAGAAACAATCAGCGTTTGCACACACTGCAAAAATCACTGAGCGAAAGTTGTAAAGAAAAAACATAAAAGTGGCATAAAAATTGAAAAACGGGAGTCCTTGTACATTTATTTTACTCAGCTACCTGGTGCAAATTGTAAAGTGTATTTATATTCAGCATATTGCCAAATTTTCACTACAGCTGGCTACTAAAGACATATTTACACTATAAACAACAAAAAGATGATTTCTGGTTCCAAAAAATACTTTTATTAAAGTGCTTTTCAGAGTCTGTTTATTACTCAGCACATCAACAGTCTTAATATGAGAGGAAGCTTAAAACAAGAACCAGTTAGTGACGGCAACAATGGTGGGACATCTGCTCGCCTGCAGAGAAAAATGGCCTCTGTTTAAGAGTGATCATCACCGCTGTGTCTCTTTAGTCTGAGACATCTTGGTGAAGGCAGGAAGGAGAGTCAAAGTTACGGTGAAACCAGATAAAGGTAGATGCACCAACGAGTGTTACAGAAGATGTTCACGTCAGAAAGATAGCAGCGATAGATGGGAAGGTTTACAAGATGGTAATGAGACCTGTGATGTATGGTTTGGAAATGGTGGCACTAATTGAGAGTAACCAGGATGGACATGATTATATCAGAGGTGCAGCTCAAGTTGAGTGTTTTGGAGGCGAGGCTGAGATGGTTTGGATATGTGCAGAGGAAGCATGAGGAAGGATCACTGATGTATTGGACAAAGGATGTTGAAGATGGAGCTGCCAGGCAGGAGGAAAAGAGGGAGACCTCAGAGGAGGTTCATGGATGTAGTGAAGGAGGACATGGAGCAGATTAGTGTGACAGAGAAGGATGCTAGGGATAGAGTGAGATGGAGGCCACTGTGGCAGCTCCTCAAGGTAAAGAAGACAGAGCTCAAACCAGAGACATGCTAAATGGAAAAATGGCTCCGGAGGATTTTCCAACATGTGAGAAGCAAAGGAAGAGCTGCAGAAACGGTACAAAAACACTGAAGAAATGTGGCTCACCAAGGAGAAAGAGTGGATCAAAAATGAGTCCAAGTTGGAGGATGAAACCAAACTCCTGTTACAAAGTGCTAAACTATGTCACGTCAGCTGATTTCAGAAGCTGGCCTTAAAAAGTGACCGAGAAAAAGGGCAAAATGAAAAAGGAGAGAGGTTCTCCTGCTCTTTTACTTTCTCCTCAGCCCCATCAATCATCTTAACTCTCCAACTTTTTCTATTTTTTCTCCACTCTGCCACTTTCCACATGCCCCACTTCCTGTCCCATCCTTCCTCCTCTCATACTCCACCAATCTACGCTCCACTCCTCTCCCTCAGCCCTCTTACCCCTTCACTTCGACCTTCTCCTCCTCCCGTCATATTTGTAAACTGTTAATAATACAAGTAAATATGTAAAAGGCATTAATCAGTTAGGGCCACGGGGTACACCCTGTAAGGCTGCCAGGCTATAATAGGGCTTGTCTATTTATTTACTGCAGTTACTTTCATTGCAGTAAAAAAATAGAATAAAAAAATAATCCTGACAGTGATGAAAGTCTAGTACAACATCAGTCTAATAATACAAGGCTTGTGGTAGTTTCACTCTTCAATCACAGGCTACATAACAAGCATGTATTTGATGTAGATCATCTTTGGCAAACCATGGCTGCTTTAAATCTTTAAGAATGTGAACTATATTTGTTTAAAGGCACCATCAGCAGTTTGGGAACACAGGGTTATTTAGAGGGAATCATACTGCTGGGAGTAAAAAGGCTATGTGTGTGCTAAATATCTGGTTGCAGTTACATGTTGTGCACAACCGTTGAAGCAGTTTATGTTAAATTGGTCACTTTTAGCAGCCAAATGTTTCAGTTTTTCCCTGTTTTTTCAATTTTTTTTTCAGCCCTGAATCACTGTGAAGGTTTTACATATGCCTTGTGCGAAACCCAAACTTTATAGACGGATTTATTAACAGCAACGAGGACAGCATTATACAAACATCTTCTTTGTTCTCATCATATAATCATAATCATGGTTAGTGTAGAACATCTGCATTGTACTTTACCTCACCACTAGATGGCACTGTAACCCTGTTGTCGCTTCTGTTAGCGGACTAACCTCATTTATCGTGGCTTTCTCTCAGTTATGTCACAGTGAAACAAAACAGGACTGCTTCTTTAAAAAAGAGATTTAAAGTTTTGTAAACAGAAGCTATTTCCACTGTTTCAAATTCGACATGTAAAATGTTATGTCAGGACTGTAAATCCACTGTGAGACTTACTAAATATGGCTTTCAGACAGTGGTAGTAAATACTGTACATGAGTAAAGCTTTGAGGTAGTTTGTTGTAATTATGCACTCACATACAGCCACATCATTAGGTACAACTGTTCACTTGCTCATAAATATCTAACAAACCAGTTACACAGCAATGCATTTAGGCATGTAGACTACTGACGTTCAAATGGAAGACCAGAACGGGGAAGAAAGGTGATTTAAGTAACTTTGAACATGGCATGCCTGATCTGAGTATTTCAGAAACTGCTCATCTACTGGGATTTTCCTGCACAACCCTGTCCAGGGTTTACAGAGAGTGGTATGAAAAAGAGAAAATATGTCTTGTTGTTTCAACAGTCGGCATCAGCAACTCAAATAACTAACAACTAAGGCATGCAGAAGAGCATCTCACCACCTCAAATCTTGAAGCACATAGGCTTTAGTTCCACTCCTGTCAGCTAAGAACAGGAGGCCACAGTTCACACAGTTTCACCAAAACGGGATAAAAGAAGATTGGAAAAATCAAGGCTGATGAGTCATAATTTGGCGTGAAAAAAAGCAAGAAATCATGCATACATCCTGCCTTTTATCAGCGTTTCAAGCTGGCGCTAGTGTAACAGTACAGGGGAAATTTTTGGTACACTTTTCACCCCTTTGTAACAAGTGAACATTGTTTAAACACCGAAGCTTACTTGAATATTGGTGCTGACCATCCCCATCACACTTCACAGTGGGCCCATCTTCTGATGGCTGATTCCAGCAGGATAACTTGTGATGTCACAAAGCTCAAATGATCTCAAATTGGTTTCTTGAACATGACACTGAGTTCTCTGTATTCAAAGCGCCTACACAGTCACCAGATCTTAATCCATTGGAGCACCTTTGGGATGTGATGGGACGGAAAATTGGCCTCATGGATATGTAGCTGACTAATCTGCAGCAACTGTGCTGTGGTATCATTTCAATATGAACCAAAATCTGATGTTTCCAGCACCTTGTTGAATCTGTGCCATGAAGAATTAAGGCAACTCTGAAGGAAAAAGGTTGTTCAACATGGTACCAGTAAGTGTCTTCAATTATTTACACTACATTTATTTGTTAACTTTACATACAAGTTATAAAGCTTGAGAAAAATCTTTATGCATTACTGTGTATTATAGATTAAATTAGACAGCACTAGAAAGGTAGCTAATAATTACTATTACTTGTTGTTGGTACTGAATAATGAGCGCTTTTGGTTCGTTTTGGGGCTTTATTAATCCCTCTATCACTTCTTCATCCTTGTGCATTTGTTTGCATGTGCAGTTGATCTATTTGTGAGAAAATGTGCTGCGTCAGTCTGAGCCAGGTCTCCCTTGTAAATGAGATGCCCGACTCCAGAGGGACTAACCTGGATAAATGAAGTCCTAGAGCAGGCCACAAAGCTTGTAATGTACCAGCGGGTGCAGAAAGTTCACCAGGCCAAAAACACAATACTTGATTTTGAACACTGTGTTCTCTTTGTTCCAATAAAGCATGACTGCAACACATTTTTTTGTTTTTAAAAGTAACAAAACGATGAATGAACAAAGAGTTGCAGACAGGAGATGGCTGTGGATCGCAGCAGAGACAGAGGAGGAAATGGACAAGAGCATGTGAGGGCAGGGCCCGTGTTTGCGAGTGTGTGTGTGTTTTCTGTTCCCTCGAGTCCACCCTGGAGATCGCTTGGGAAAAAGACCTCTAGGTCTGACTGAGGTCTGACTAGCAGCCAAGAAAAGCAAGACTAAAATAGAGAGAGTGAGAGAGAGAGAGAGAGGGAGAGAGAGAGAGTTTAAACCTGAGAATCAAAGAGAGAGCTGGAGGATGGTGAGGGCGTGAGAGGAAGGAGGAGCAAGAGAGATGGAGAAAGAGTGTGAACAAAGAGCTTTGTATCTGAGGAGTAATGTATGGAAAATAAAAACATTCACATGGTGTCACACAGTCACACACACACACACACACACACACACACCCTGTTGATTGGAACCATATGCTGACAGAGAGAATAATGGGAAACTGTGAATTGTTTGATTTGTTTTTCCTCTTTGTTGCGTTGGGATGGGGAGAGGGCGAGAGGAGTTGGAAGGCACCCATGACCGTAGATGATGATCAGCCATGGGAAATTCTGTCCACCGCATTGCATAGACAGGTCCGGTCCATTAGCAGCGTGAACAGGAGGGCACTTCCACTGAATAAAGAAGGAATTTGAGCAGCCGAGTGCCCAAGAAGACATGCAGTCAATTTAAAATCATGATTACAGGGAAATCTTATGCTGAGGCTGAGTCATTTAGAAGTCATTTAGGCTGGCATCAACAACAGAAATACAGAATACTTGTTTTTACTGAAGGAAAGAAGTACATGTGATTACACGCAGCCACATTTCGATGGTGAATTAAGCTCTGCAGAGAGCCTGGGAAGTAAGGAAATTAATGCTGTAATAATTTTTTCCTATTTCACCTCAGCTCTTCTTTCCTTTCTCTTTTTTTTGCGTTTTGGTCGAGAAAGTGTGATTGATGAGGCAGGTCGAGCTGAAGACAAGCACCTGTTCATGACAGCAAACATGGATCAGGAGCCTGTGTGTGTATATATATATATGTGTGTGTGTGTGTGTGTGTGTGTGTGTGTGTGTGTGTGTGTGTGTGTGTGTGTGTGTGTGTGTTTTAGAAAAATAGAAAGGAAGTTCTGGCCAGTTAAACTTGTTCCTAATCACAGAAAAATGCAAAGAGGGGAAAAATAGAGGAAGAGGGGGGAAGTAAATGAGTGGGAGACAGAGAGAAAAGTGGGAGTGATGGAAAAGCCACACTGATTTGCTGCAGATGCTCCAGTTTACTGGGAAACTGACACAGGGTTGATCTTTTATAGAAGCGGGTGTGTTTATTATTGGTGCGTGGGTTTGTGAAAAAGACATTGTCTCCCAAATCTAAGCCAAAGTTGGACCAGCGGAAAGACCAACAGCAGCTTAGCATTCACAGAGCGAAGGCTGCGGACTTTGAGCAGAGCAAAGAAGGTAAAGATGGGGAGAACTGAAGGTCTTATTTCTGGCACAGACTGGACAGGCTGCAACATACTCCCTGACATCTCTCGCCAATGTGTCCCACCAAAAATGTCTCTTAACTAGAGCTGTAGTCCTACCTCTTCCCGGGTTCCTGGTGAACTTAGCTTTGTGCAGCCAGTCCAGGACCTTTGATTGAGCTGCTGTGGGGACGAAACGACCCGCGGGCCCTGTGCCTGGTTCGGCCACCAATGCCCGGTTAATCTCATCCTCCACGTATCATGTGACAGCTCCAGCATTCGGCGGGGAGAATAGAAGGTGCCTCAGTGGACGACGTGAGAAGAAACGCACACTGCTGGAGCTTGGAGGGTTTGCCAGTGTTCTGAGACAGCACGGCCCCAACTCCCATATCAGAAGCATCCACTTCTACTATGAAGCATTTATGACTGTCAGGGTGAATCAGGATGGGAGCGGATGAAAACAAGTCTTTGAGTTTATTAAAAGGACTGTTGGCTTCCTGAGACCAAACGAAAGGAATCTTCGTGGAGGTGAGTCGTGTGCGTGGTGTAGCTACCTGACTATAGTTGCGGTTTAAGCGTCGGTAGAAGTTGGTGAATCCGAGACGGGACGTGGGAGTTGGCCATTCTGTGACTGCTTTCACTTTGGCTGGATTGGTCTTCACCTGCCCCCCTGCAAGAATGTATCCCAAGAAAGACACTGACGGAAAGTGAAATTCACATTTTTCTGCTTTGACATATAATTTGTTCTCTAGAAGCCACTGGAGCACTGCGCGGACATGAGCCTTGTGTTCAGTGAGTGTCTTGGAGAAGATAAGTATGTTGTTGAGATAGACGAACACAAACCTGTCCAGGAAATCCTGGAGAATGTCATTAACGAGTGCCTAAAAAACCACTGGGGCATTTGTGAGTCCAAACGGCATCCCCAGATATTCGAAATGTCCAAGGAGCGTGTTGAATGCAGTTTTCCACTCATCCCCTTGTCTGATGCAAATGAGGTGATAAGTATTGCGTAGATCGAGTTTCGAGAAGATAGTGGCTCCGTGGAGGGGTTCAAAAGCCGAACTAATGAGGGGTAGTGGGTATTTGTTTTGTATTGTTATGTCATTAAGTCCCCGGAAGTCAATGCATGGGTGGAGGGAACCATCCTTCTTCCCCACAAAAAAGAATCCCGCCCAAACCGGAGAGGAGGAGGGCCGAATGATGCCGGCCACGAGTGACTCCTTAACGTATTCCTCCATGGCTGAATGTTCTGGACGGGACAGGTTGTAGAGCCGACTAGAAGGCAAGGGAGCGCTGGGAAGTAACTCAATGGGGCAATCATATGGTCTGTGTGGCGGTAGAGTGAGCACTTTGCTTTTGATAAACACTTCCTGCAAATCGTGGTACTCCAAGGGTATAGAGGAAAGATCAGGAGCCGGTTCATTCTCACGGGAGAGTGGCATGGCCTCTGGGGGACACGCGGAGGTAAGACAGTTAGGATGGCAGAATAGACTCCAACTAGCTGCTCTTTGACCTGCCCAATCAAGGTGGGGGTTGTGCAGCTCTAGCCAGGGGAAGCCTAAAATGAGTGGAGTGTCAGGGGATTGAAAAGTAAAATACGAAAGTGACTCTCTATGATTACCTGAAGTGACAAGTGTAATGGACTCAGTACAATTAGTGATATGAGCAAAAACCTGGTTATTTTGTGCTCTGGCGGGGATAGGTGGGTCTAGTTCACAGAGAGGAATGTTTAACTGCCTCACTAATGCTAAGCCGATGAGATTTTGTTCAGCTCTGGAATCTACAAGGGCTTGAAAAGTGTGAGTTCCCTGGAAAATTTTTACTGAGACCGGCAGCTGCAAGCGGGGTTTAATGTCCATGTGTGTTCTACCCACCTGTACCCCCAGTCTACCGGCGGGTGGAACTGTTTGCTCTACACAGGCAAACAGAGATCAGATGATCGAGTGCGCTGCAGTAAAAGCACGCACGTGCTCGAAAACGACGTTCCCTCTCCTCCGGCGACCACTGGGATCTGCTGATCTGCATGGGTTCCGGTGCAGATCCGCTAACAGCGGAGGTGGCTGTGCTTATGGGAGCCTCCACCAAAACTGGAACAGGAGCTGCAGTAGCTGGAAGAATGGGAGGCAAGACCCGACGGAAACTGTAGTGTCTTTCCCTCTCTCTCTCTCTCTCTCTCTTAGGCGATTGTCTGCTCGCAATGTGAGGGAGGCTAATTCCTCAAAGTTAGTGGGCTTATCTTGAGAAGCGAGTTGATCCCTCTTGGTTTCATTGATTTCATATCTTCACATCTTCAGTCATTCATAATGACACAAGCTACTACAAGCCCACACTGTAGTAAAAAACCCCCGCAACTACCTGGCACCCTGGAAAACAGCACTGGCTCTGGGGAGGCAGCATCCCGGAAACAGGGGGTGAATGACACGAGATTGATTTGCTACAGGAGGGACGGCTGGTTCAGATGGAGGTGGAGGAATGGGTGTGGACGCGGCATCTTCCTGGCTAGTGGCAGCTTCAGGTTGAGTTCCGTGAAGTGCCGCGAGAATCTTGCCCTGACCATCGCTAAGGACCATGACCTGAGCTAACAGGTATGGGATGGATTGGTCATGACTGCCCAAAATGGCGCCTTGTTTAGATGGCTGTGAGAGCTGAATCTGCTGAGTCTATTTTGTGGCCAGATCGTATTGTCACAGCTGGAGGAGCCGAAAACCCGAGATGGACCACAAAGCAGATTCAGACAGTGATTCAATAAACGTGAACAAAATTTATTTACAGTGACGAGATCAACAGTGAAGAATATAAACACGGGGCTAAATACAATAGTGAGGGGCAGTGGAGTTATATACAGGTGCGTGACAGTGAACATGAGCCAAAGGCAATAAACAGCGCAAATGACTATGAGGAGGCTAAGTGCTATATACACATAAGAACTATGAACATGAAATACGAAGCGGGGATACTATGAACACACACACTATGGTTATGAACAGAACCTGGGTACTGTGAGCTATGAACAGGAGGCATGGGGTTTTTCAGGACGAAGGCTCCGAGCTTGGAGACGGAATTGGCCTGACGTGGGGAACAGAGGCTAGCAAGCTGGAGCGCGGAGTCACCGGAACACAAGAGAATAAAGTCAGGGCGGTGTCATGAGAAGGTCTGTATGTTTTATCCACACTGGTAATGTTCAGCGGCTTACTTGTTTACAGGTGGAGATCCGTGAAAGGAAGGGGCTCGGCAGTGAGAGTCTGGGTGAGTGAATGAATGAACTGATCCCGGTTTCCAGGTGGTGTGGCAGGGAGGCAGGCAGGTAAGAGAGGTGAGCGGAGTCCAGGAGAGAGCTGTGGTGGCAGTGACTGCAGGTGAGACCAGCGGCTGGAGATGAAAAGGTTATTGCAGCAAGCGATGGTGGATTTCTGTGGAGACAACTGTGGACACAAGACAGCAAGGGTAAGTAAGAGCTCAGAATGCAGGAGAGACATGAACTAGCCTGAGACGCTTGTTAGCTGACAATCTGGCAAGGACTGGTCGTGTGCGCTGGTCTTTAGTACTGCCACGATGATTAGCTCCAGGTGAGACTCCCAAGGAGAAATGAGGTCAGCTCCGCCCTGAGGAGGAGACACGTAGCCACTCACCCAGACCATAGCTGTGTCCCAAAACCTAGGCCGCATCCTTCGGAGGACCCGGCCTTCGTGGTCTACGTGGGCAGCGTCCTCCGAAGTCCGAGAAGGCTGGAAGTGCGAGGCTGTGAAATGGGACGGCCTACCCTTCATATGTGCGTCACCAGCTATCACGGTGGAGTTCAATAAACACAGCCGTCTGCCCCTTGCTCCCCAAAATATAACAGGACATTGGAGTAAAGTCCACAGAAGCGTAGAGCTGCCACCCAGACCAAAGAAAAATAGAGCTATATAACGTTATAACGTGAAAACATTATTGTTGAAACAACATAATTATCATGTTCATACAATATAATATGTACACTGTAAGAACGTGAAGAGGTTTTGGTTATAATGTCATAATCATGTATATTGTAACAATGTGATATTATGTTGTTCAAACGTGAAAAGTACAGTGGCTTGCAAAAGTATTCGGCCCCCTTGAACTTTTCCACATTTTGTCACATTACAGCCACAAACATGAATCAATTTTATTGGAATTCCACGTGAAAGACCAATACAAAGTGGTGTACACGTGAGAAGTGGAACGAAAATCATACATGATTCCAAACATTTTTTACAAATAAATAACTGCAAAGTGGGGTGTGCATAATTATTCAGCCCCCTTTGGTCTGAGTGCAGTCAGTTGCCCATAGACATTGCCTGATGAGTGCTAATGACTAAATAGAGTGTACCTGTGTGTAATCTAATGTCAGTACAAATACAGCTGCTCTGTGACGGCCTCAGAGGTTGTCTAAGAGAATATTGGGAGCAACAACACCATGAAGTCCAAAGAACACACCAGACAGGTCAGGGATAAAGTTATTGAGAAATTT
>VVHJ01035989.1:0-19376 GCA_015107715.1 Tylochromis polylepis
GCACGCGTTTCTTTGCAGGTCACCATGGTTAACAATGGAAGAACAATGATTTCAAGCATCACCCTCCTTTTAACATGTCAGGTCTGCCATTCTGACCCAATCAGCCTGACATAATGATCTCCAGCCTTGTGCTCGTCAACATTCTCACCTGAGTAAACGAGACGATTACTGAAATGGTCTCAGCAGGTCCTTTAATGACAGCAATGAAATGCAGTGGAAAGGTTTTTTTGGGATTAAATTAATTTTCATGGCAAAGAAGGACTATGCAATTCATCTGATCACTCTTCATAACATTCTGGAGTGTATGCAAATTGCTATTATAAAAGCTTAAGCAGCAACTTTTCCAATTTCCAATATTTACGTGATTCTCAAAACTTTTGGCCACGACTGTACTGTCTTTTTATGGACTATTCGTGAATTTAGTTAAATGACTAACTTTTTCATTTTTTTTGAAGTTGGTTTTGACAAAAAGAAAAATTAAAGAATTCCCCATAATTTGTCCAGTTAACTGCAGCTGGAACATTTTTCAGATAACCTTATGGTCTCAGTCGCTGGTTTCAGATCAAATTGAAAAATTTTAAAACCTTATGATGTCGTTACAGCCCATGGGCTCACAGTTTGCCAGACGCCAAATATTCGAATGCCTCGGAAAAGAGTCACTCTGAGAGTAATTAAGATTTCAGTGGCTGCATTAGGCTTAGTATCAGGAATTATTCATAATTTTCATCCAAACCACGCAACAGCGGATTAATGACTAACCTCGTGTTTATCTCAGGTCTTCTCTTGACTGAAGTTTGGTTTGGTTTCAGTGTATTTCTTTCCCTGCCATATGATTGTATTTTTCCACCCTTCTCTGACCCTCATACTGAGTTTTATTGAATGGTTAGCATTCACCCTCCATTGTTGCTTTGTTAGTGTGTTTATATTATCGTAACTGTAGGTAGCCACCAGGCACTGCACCATTATGCCAGCTAGTCCAACTTCAGCCCTACAAACACTGCTGCTGTTTAGTTTCCGGTCATCGTTTCTGTCTGAAGCGATAGCAGAGCTGTACGTTTGAGTTTTCCCTTTTCCCTTACTCAGAACATGGTGTATTATCTTTAAATGGAAACCAGCGCGCTAACTTCCTGCTAATTTCGCCCGTTAAACATCATAAATCCTCTTTTTCATGGATGCCATGATGTTAAACTTTATTGTAACACCTGGGAGGCCAGCCACACTGGTCAACGTATTGAAGATGAAATAAATTTTAGCTGTTTTTAACTTTCAGTTGTCATGGTACCTGAGTCTGTGACCCAGCGTTTTCAGTATCGTGTCAGTTCAGTATCTTTTCTTTGCATTAAGAAGATGATTTTAGTTTTATCCTTGTTCAGTTAGTCTTGAGTTTAGTTCTTTCTAGTGTCTCTTGAGTTTATCTGCATTGCTAGTTCACGGTGTCCTGTTTGTTATTAGGTTCCTTTTATGTCTTTGCCGCGTCTCTGTGTCTTGTCCTCAGCATCTCCCTGTGAAGTCAGTCTTGTCTCCACGTATATTTGCCTGTCTGTTTCCCCACTCATGTCTCTCACTCTCTCTGTCTCTGCCATGTACTTGTGTCTGTGTCTCAGCGTTTGTGATCTCCTGTCTTATTTTGTAGTCCTTGTCTCTGTCTGTGCTTTGTGTTCAGCTTGGCTTCGCCTGCCTTGTTATGTCCAGTTTTCTCTGTGTTCCCATGTGTCTCCAGTTCTCCTAATCACCCTCCTGTGTAGATATTGTGTCCGCCTCCCCTTGTGCCCTGTCTAAGTGTACTGTTATGTTCTGTTTTTGCTCCTGTTAGTCAGTTTGCATTTAATTTCCCGTTTGCTTGTATTACGCTCTGCTCCAGTTTGTCTGTTCAGCCTCATTAAAAGGCTCACTTTCTCCACCACCTCCTTCACCACACCCTGACATCAGTATTTGTTTGAGTTTGGTAACTAAAGAAGAAATTGGACCTGGAAATGATGTCAAACTTAAGAGGCAGACTAGTCAACACCATCAGCTATGCAGCTCTTTCTATTTGTAACACTGACCCCCAAAATACATTTTAAGATTAGTTAAGCTATATAGATAACTGGTAGCCAAGTCTGATATTACCAAAATGCAACACATAGGTCATGTAGCTAGTGTTGAAAAAATAATCAGGAGACTTGATGAGTGGTTCTCAAACCGTGTGCTGTAGGACTGTGTAGATAATCTGCAGCTACATGCTTAAAACTATCAGCATAATGCAAAAGGTCCAAAAGTTGAACGCAGTAAAGACACAAATGTCTTAAAAAGCAGTAACTGACATTAAAAAAAATCATTTACCTTAAAGTGAAAGGGAGAAACATTTTACTGATTAATTTTTATAGGAGGATGACTTTGTTCAGTCAGCCACACACCACAAGAGTTGGCGGCACATCTCAAATCAACACTTGCTTAGAGAGAAGTTTGGTTTTTCACCCTGTGGTTTGCTTTCCAAGAACTTTTGTCATACCCATTGTCTCTTGCCAAATGCACTAGCAAGGTATTTCTTTCAAGTACTGTATAATCTTGAACGGACCAACACATTTCTCAGCACAGCAATCCATCTTTGGCAATTGAGAGCCCAGAGCAGTATTTCCAAATTTTAAAAAGGTCAGAAAGATGTAGAAGAAAGGGCATTCATGCCTCCCTCTCATCACCCTGTCACCGATGTGTGTTCACAACGAACAGTAAAGGACAGTAGGGTCAGCCTTACTGTGTGGTTGTGCAATGACCCCATAATGGATCTATGTGTTAACTACAGCATTTCACAGGAAATCCAACACATGGCGAATTAATGAGCTAACTAAGCTAACCCCTTTTCTCCCTTTAACACATACGAAATTTTAAATAGCTAACTATAATTGTTTAGTGACTAAGGGCAATTGATTCCCATGATGGATGGCGTGAGCAGTCTCCTAAGTGAGGTCACATGGAGGATAAGAAAGCTTATGCATAGCGAAAGGACAGAGATACCCAGAAGAATTATAATTGGGAAGAGAAGAGTAAAACAGAACAGAAAAGGCTGAAGGTCTGAAGAGTGTGAAATAAGCAAACAATAAACTCAAGGTTGCTATGTTTCCTAGAGATGAACTGTTGCAATTTAAAAACAAATCAAGTTGCACCAATACTAGCAAGAAGAAATACAAATTTAAGTATTAAATACTAAAACCTAACAAGTTTTTATGTAGTGCCATCTGCTTACTCAGAAGGTTCTGATGGGTAATTAGTAACATTGTTATGACCCTAATATCGTCAGTATCCAATCAAACTCAAGAAATTACAATATATGACAAATAATTCCAGAAGATGTTTGTACATATTAATATTATTTATAATGGAAATAATCAGCAACATGCAGACCTTAGTTACTTAGCACTATTAAAACTTTATCTATTAATGAGTCAAAGGATAGAATCAATCATTTGTTAATAATAAATATATACTCAACTGCCACTGTTTGACTGCTTGTTAATGCAAATATCTAATGAGCCAATAGCATTGCACTAACTCAGTGCATTTAGGCATGTAAACGTGTTCAGGATGATCTGCTGAAGTTCAAACCAAGTATCAGAACGGGGAAGAAAGGTGAATGAAGGGACTTTGTTCGAGTGTTTCAGAAATTGCTGATTTACTGGGATTTTCCCACACAACCACCTGTAGGGTTTACAGAGAATGTTCTGAAAAACAGAAAATATCCAGTGAGCAATACTTCTCTGGGTGGAAATGTCTGGTTGATTTCAGAGGTCTAAAGACAATGGCCAGGCTGCTTTGAGCTGATAGGAAAGCAACAGTAACTGAAATACCTGCTTATTACCGCCAAATTATGCAGAAGAGCATCTCTGAATGCACAACATGTCAAACCTCGAAGCAGATGAGCTACAGTAGCAGAAGACCACACAGGATGCCATTCCTCTCAATTAAGAAAAGGAAACTGAGCCTACAATTAGCATGGGATCACCAAAATTGAAAAAATATTGCCTGGTTTGATGAGCCTTGATTTCTGCTGCAACATTTACATGGTTGAGTCAGAAACAAAAGCATGGAGCCATCTTTGAGTAAATTAAATATATATTTCTTTTGCTGTATAAAATAATGTTTTTTGAGTACTAATGTCAAAGGGCTACACGTGCTTCTTCAATAAATGTACTGCATATACTTGAAAACAGCATCTGATTAGTAAGTTTTTAAATTTCAGCGGCTTCTAACTACAAAGTTCGTGCGATGGTCAGGCTAAATGCAAAAATGACACAAAAAACACATTTAAGGGTGAAAGCACAAAGATTTAGAGAAACGTGTTCCTATCAGAAATGCAACAAATATCAAAATGCATACAAATAAAAAATAAATGAAAAACACCACACAAATAGAAAATGCTGCAAAACAAATTTACCACACCTGAAGTGCTGTGCGACACCAAAGTGGCAGTGATGGGCTCGATTTGTCCGAGTGGTTATCCCATTAGTGTCCAAGAGCACTTCTGGTGTAGCAATGCTTTTCGTAGCAATTTTCTATTTCCCTGCTTGGAACGTGTTTAGGTTATTTGTTGTGTTTCTTGTTTTTAATATTTGCAATTTCTCTCTTGCGTGTGTCCTGTTATTAGTGACCATTGTACGTACTGTACATACAAGCTGTTTTTCACCCGCTAACTGAAAATTGTTGTTACACTAGGAAAATTTCTCCAACAAGTCACTGAGGCAAACATCTGAATGAGAAATATCATACAGACCAGATGTTTGAAGACTAACTGGGCCATTTTTACTATGCATTTAAAAGTTAACTTGTATTTACTTACTGAGCACCTAATTGACCCAAATTAGCTAATAAAGCATTTTTTTGGGGGGGGTTATATTTTCACAGATGCTGTCATTTCATTTTCAACTACACCAATCAAAGTGTCCCATGACTGCGCAAATTCAATTTTCCTAGAAAATTTAATGAGAAAAATTGAAAAAACACACACACAAAAAAGACATTTGAAACCTAAAGTATGTCAGTTCCAAAACACGTCACTTATTTCCAAAACATAGGAGACCGAGGCTGCCAGCTTTCGCTTCAATCACATAATTGGCCGGCCCCAAAGATCTGCAATTACAGCACATCATAATTAATGGCCTGCTTTCTGGAAATGATTCAACTTTTGCCCTTTCACCATCTTTTTTTCCTTGGTCTGCAATTAAAGCTGCCACCTGAGGAAATGTGAACGCACAATTACAACCGACATAAAGCACCGGTCATCTCAGGTCAGTGTAATTTCAATACTCATCACAGGTGATGGGTAATATAGTAAAGACTGTCTTGTGGAGTTAGGCTGGCTGTCACAACACCAAACCTCTTTGCCATAATGGATGACACTGATATTAACAGAAAAGTGCTATGAGGGTGTCAAACCCACACCGAGAGTATGACATGCAATGGCACTAAGTAACGCAAGCAGAGGCTTTCTGAGCCTTTTGTTTGAGGATGTCACTCAGTACAAAATGCCACTGTTGCAGGTGTTTTCATATTAAGCCATTTAGTATTTTTTTTCACTCTATTTCTCAAAGTTCAAAGTTAAACAAGGAGCACATAAAGCAAAGTGCAAGGTTTTCATCCCAGACACAATGCAATATTGTGGTTTCCACCAGTTTACTATAAGCCTGTATGCTCATGGACCCAAGCACTGGGAACCTATCTGACAAACACTAAAGCGCTAACTCATTAACATTTATACCTATTCCTGTTAACTTACTTGTGACAAGTATAAATGTTTTTTTGAAAGGAATAAAGAATCAGGCAAATGTTATGACTTAATGTTGTTCACCTGTTCAGCTGATATCCAACAACTGATTATGATTGATCGCTTAACTAATTATATGTCAGAGAGATTAGATGTGATTCTGCGCTGTCACATTGGCAGAGCCTACTTACATTCACCAGATACTTAATTAGAAATACTCTGCTAGTACTGGGTTGGGCCCCTGTTTGCCTTCAGAGCAGCCTTAATTCTTTGTGGCACAGATTGAGCAAGGTGTCCACTTTGGCATGATAGCATCACACAGTCTATTATCTAGAGATGAACTGATTGTGGTCCCTGGCTTTTCAATCAACCGATTTCCAGTTCTTGGTCTGGACTGGTGAACTGCTGGTCAGTTTCACATATCACCAATAATAAGCCAGTCAGTTTCTACTTGCGCACAGCAGTGCAGGCAAACAGTCACGTGTCCACTCACAGCCACGTTGTTGTGACCGCATCTTTTTTTTTACAACAGAAGAAATTCCTTCGGCCCAGTGGTGTGTCTTACTGTCAGGCACTTTGCAGAGTGAAAATTGGAACTATTTTACAGGATGTGCCACAGATTTCAATAATCACACTTTAAACATGTTCAAGTTTTACTATTACTATATGACAGTACAAATTGCAATATAAAGGGAGAATAAAATTACCCAACGGGTCGCTCAAAACTAAACACTTGTATATAACCACATAGTGAAATACACCAGATACAGGAACAGAAATGTTGATTCAAATTTCTGTGACAACAAAATTTGCAGTAAATCAGAATCTAAGAGAACTACGAATTGGGAGTATGAACAAATTTAGACACAGCTCGAGTCTCATCTGACATGATGGGAAAGACTAGTACATGAGCATGAATCACATTCCTGAAGCTGTTTATGCAGTGTGGAGAAGATGAAGCACAAATACAGAGTGGAAAATTGGCAGTGGACATTAGGTAGCCAACCATTTCTACTGCTTTATTTTGCTGTAAACCTCTTACACCAAGGAGCTATGCTTCTAATTGTTATACAGTAAGAAAAACTATAAGGCACATAATTCTGCTTCATTTTGAACAGGCCTAGTTATTGATTTCTACTTAATCAATGAAGCACGCATTAACATTAGTCAAGGACCACACCACCCCCCTAACCCACCTGCAAGGAAGTAGGTTACAGCTGTTTAAGTGGCAGAATCAAACAGAGGGGAACACAGAAGGGCGGTACTGCCTTTGGGTTGGTAAATTCATACATCAACACTTTGTTGAGAAGTCAAATAACCTAGCAGAAGTAATAAGGATAAGCAATGGACTGGGTTTAGTTAGTGTACTGAATGAGCGCTCATGTAGTTGAACGATGGGTGTTCAGCACATAATTTATTCAATGACTCGTGCTCTTCAGATTTGGCAAAATTATTTGAGCCCCGCTCTCTGCATCAGCAGTAATTTTAGTGCTTTGTTTCATGAAACTCTGGGAAAAGAAACTACTTTCCTGCAGCTGGAGGTTCTGAAGGTGAAAACTACCCCATTGGAAACTGAAAGCTCTCTGCAGCAGGTGAAACATCTACCTCAACTGCAACTTTCAACCGCTTTCCTTCACTTGCTTTGCCATTTGCGCTAAAGATTAAAGCCCTCTACTCATCAGCAGCAGTATGAGCTGTGCCCACGGCAAGTTGGAGTTCAGAGGCAATGAGTAGTCAAGGAGTACTTCAAAGAGACTCTGGTACTGATCACGTATACCAGGCCTAACCATTGCATAAGCTTTCATTGTTGCAGACCAAACCCTTTGGTTTAAAGCCTTTAAAGCTTACATCTTGTATGAAAAAAAGCATTGATTTGACAATGAAACAATAAGTATGTTAATCAGGCGAGGCACACAAAATCGATTGGCAAACAAGTTTTGATAGTATTCAAATTTCAGTTTGCTTTAACCGTGCAAGTGTTCGGTTTTATAGCAGAAAGATGATTGGACCGCAGCAACAATGTCAGCACTGAGTTTTACAGCGCAGGGAAGTGGAAGCGATGTAAAAGAATAGACTAGCAGCCGGACAGCTGGGAAAGCAGACAGATAAGTGAATAATGATCTTCCTTATTGAACTTAAGCATATGCTTTATCAAACTGGGTTCATTTATTGGACCAGTAGCTCTGAAATTGTTGGGCAGGCCTCACTGGTCAATCATAGTGCCACTGTGGATGAGGTGTGGAAGATAGTGAGAAAAAATGTGGAGTAAAACTAAGATGAGTGCATTTACTTCAGAAAAGAATCAAACACAAGTTTGCTAATGCTAATGCTAACCTTAGATCTTTGCTAATGCTAAGCTATGACTTTCATTTGACTGAAATTTAACTGGACTTTATTGTTACTGTGAATGATTAACAGTGTGCAGCTACTCTTCAAAGCAAACAGGTTGCCATGTTTGTTCAGTTGTCATGTTTGTGTAAATTTGTGCTGGGACTAAAGAGTTGGTATAGCTACGCCTGAGTGGTAATGTGCTCCTGTCCAAAAGTGAATGTGGTAACTTTCCAGGACTCACTGAAAGGACAAAAGACTTTACTTTATTCTCTTAGGCAGAGTAAAAGAAACCCCAACACCACTTAACTTAAAGATTTAGGGCCTAATTAAATCAAAGCGTGCACACTGACTAATTAATGTTTTGTTGCTTGCTAGCACTATCCTGAAATACTTTCAACATGACTATATCCAACATGCAATCCATGTAAACAGTCAATTTCATCTATATGCCTTAAAATCCTGGACAGCCTTTGAGCATTACTCAAACTTCAAGCACAAAACCCTGGCTTGTCTCATCCATGCTGGCCTCTGTCCAGCCAGCTCAGATCAGCCATTCCATCGGATTATCATTGACAGGAAGTCTGGACCTGCTGAGAGAGGCACTTTCCCTCCTGATTCTCGATCTGACATTGGGACGGACAACAAACAAGTCTTTTCCACAGGGAGTGCAGTGCTCCATAATCCATACTGACCTTCCCTGGCTGCAATTCAGCTTTATTTTTAGTCAAGCTGAAGAGGAGAAACCTAACCACGTGTTGTTGATGCAGAGAGAGCTGCAACAATTTTCCCAGCAGGACACAACCTTATCATCACTTTTATTTTGATGCACAGCAACAAAGTACTGATTTTGTTCCTTGAGGCATAAACTTAAGGTCTCTTTATTACTCAAGATTACGCCATATGGCCCTGATGGAAGTGCCATGAACGTGTTCATGAAGAAAATACTAAGCACAATAAAAAAAAAATAACAGTAATGTTTATGAAAAGAGCACTTAACTCCTTACACTGCTACACAGGCAATGCCCTTTTCAGAAAAGGCACACGTTACATCAGTGTGTTAAATTATCACAATTATCACAATTATCACTGAGACATGGGACCTTTAGATTACTGTTTTTCACAGCTTTATTCGACCATAACAACACAATAATGACAAACGAGCCTTAGTATTTGTACAATATAATGCCCTGCAGTACATTAAGTGAAATACTGCACAAGGTTGGCGTTTTCTAACCATCATCACTTTATTATTTCTAGTCACTTTTACAATTACAGATGCCAAATTCTTTGTGTAGTTATTATTTGAACATATCAGTGCACACTTTACTGTTATCATGGGGTCTTTACCTTACAATATAAAGAGCCTTTAGGTGCCTGTTGTTGTGATTTGGGACTATATTAGTAAAATTTAATTTGATTTTATTGAATTTACTATAAAGTACACAGTGCAAATTAACGATCAGATCTTGATTGAGCGTTATTATTATTGTTAAACTAAAGTTATCTCTGTTGTGACATGAGCACAGTTCTCATAGTTGGAAATGTCCAGCAGACAGAAGATTCTGCAGGCATTTAAGAAAGACTTCTTGAAACAGCTGGAAGTTTCTAAACTGGGATTGTAGCGATCGGTGGTAACTCTTGTTAATCTGAGCTGTCACAGACTCTGTCTTCATGTTTGATAAAGACTTTACCGTAAAGTTGTATTCTGAGTTTAAATCTTTAATACACATTAACATTTCAGTAGATGTAAAACTGCAGAGCAAAGTGGATGAGGTTTTGCCGAGGTGTGAATGTGCAGCTATGATGCTGTTTTGTGCTTGGCGTGATGTTTATGGACCAGTGTTGGAGCTGAAATAGAGAAAAGTGTGGATGTTTAGAATTTTGTCTGCGAATGTTTGAGTGAGGGAGATTATGAAACAAAGACTTACGTTCTCAAAAGAAACATTTTTCCTCATGTTGCATTTTAGTGCACTCTCCAAAACCTTTATGTTTTGGTTGATGTAGGAGGGACTTGTGTGGCTCCTGTCTTATAAGTAATGTGACTGCATGGTGTCTTAATAGACACATACATAAGTGAAAAGTGAAAAGTGATGAGCAAGGATGAAGTCGACATAGATTAGAGAAACCAGTGTACTCGATGTCAGTTTTAAAAAAAAAGGATTATGGCTATCATGTTTTTAAACTTGTTAACCATAAGCAGCTTGGGGTGGCTGTAGCTCAGGAGGTTGAGCAGGTCACCTACTAAGCAAGATACTAACCCCAAGTTACTCGCTGATGCATCCATCGGAGTGTGAATGTTAGATAGAAAGCATTTACGCAGAAATGCAAGTTGTATAAAGCGCTTTGAGTGCACCAGTACCATTTGCCTCTGAACCCTGAAACTATGCTTTGCAAAAAAAAAAAGCAAAATGAACTTTTTAGTGAAAAATGAAAAACAAAATAGCACTAACCTAAACAACAATATTGGGAATATTAAATTCATTCTTTTTTGTCAAACATTTCCATAAAAACACCACCAACAGCAATGGATTGCCCCCTCAAATAAATACTGGCATAGACTTCTGCCTTGGGCTCTATTTAAACAGCAACGAACTCTACATTGCATATACACAGCATCATTACCATGAACAAAAACACTGTTTCTCATGTTGTGTTAGTTTCACAGATAATATCCTGTTACATTAATCTGACACTTTTAAGATTTGCTCAAATCTACAGAGCCCAGATGCTGTTTGTCTTTTAAAAAATATGACAGGTGGTCAAATTAAAACAAAGAGTTACAAAGTGCTTCACAGTTTGATGTATATTACTGTATATGTTAGAGAGTGACTAATACAGTGCTTACTATAAACTTTTCTGCAGTTTGATTGACATCTGCAATGTAGGACCACAAATATTTTCATTTCTTTAGAGTCCTGGATGTCAAACTAGTGATTAAGCTGATTTTAGCACATACTGTTCTGTCAGCTCACGTAACATTATTAATATCATATAATATTTAAAGCAAGTAAGCAGTGCTATGGTTAAATTTATTGAAAAATGTATTATTTTTTGCATACAATCATATTGATAATAAAAGATGGAATTTGAAAAAAAAGTTCATACATAAAGTAACCAGTGTGACAAAGAAATACCTTTAATGTACTTTGAGCATGCCCGGTCCCATAAAAAGAACTGCACTGACCGTAATGCAGATCGTGTAGAAAATGGCATCTCTATTAAGCATCTGACAAGTTAACCAGTAAGTCTGTCGTGGCCCCCTCGCCCTCCAGGCGCTGACCCTCTTTCCCTCTGTTCTCCCACTTTGGCTCTATCTGTCTCCGTCTGTCAGGTGTGGGTCTTACTCTAACTGTGCTTACCTCCTCCCAAGTAGGGTGTGGTTTTCTCAGGCTCTGGCTGGCACGTCTGTGTTTCATTACTCACTTACCTGTTTACCACATTGTTAACCTACACAATATGGTAGGGTTGCTCAGACCATCCCAACTCTTGCTAGCTTTTGATGTTTTTTCTTTGCCTGCCTCTGAAATCAAGCTTACCTACTGTGTCCTCCTCTGCTCTAGGAAGTCACCCTGCTTTGCCAGCCGGTCTGCCAGCCTTCTGGAGAAAACACACCTGCAAGATAAAAGCCAACTCTGGGAATTAAATCAGGTAGCTAGTTGAGCTGCCTTGAAAACTGTTTTCTGTTCAGGACCTGCAGACATTGGGGCTGAAAACTCAATCCTTTGTTTAATACTTTAAGCTATTGCTTAAGTTTTTGTCCTGTAGCCCTACGCTGTGCTTGATTAAAGTCTCAGCTGAGCACCTTGCCTGCGAGTCTTTCTCCTAAGCCTTAACAAAATCTACTAATACAGCAGCAATATAAAAGAACGTATAATATTAATGCTTCCTCAAATCCATATCAAACGTATCATGAAGTCGCTAACATTTCTACTCTTATAACTTTGTCACAACCATATCTCTCCTGAAATAACACTTGGATAACCTGATATTTAGCTCTACTCCTCAGCTGCGGACACATTAATCTTGAAAAATACTAATAATCTGTTCAACAGTATCCATCACACCAAATTCCCCCCCGACCTAAAGAGTGCCTGGAAATAATTCTTGTTTTTGTGGTCATTCTCCATCTGAATGTGTTTTTAAAAAGGTGCTGTGTTAATGGGTGAGCATTTTATTTTGAATATATATAATTTTATTATTGCAAATGTCCTCAGCTATTTACATACTTTGGGTGAGCATCGGATTATCTAGAGACCAAAGTGCCTGGAGCAAATTAAATGAGATTCTGTGCTAAAGATAATTCAGTGATTATTTTCTGGAATGTTAATATCAGAATAAGTAGCTAAAGAGTAAAAAAGGTGACTTTACCTAAACAGAATTATTTTTATGGCATGTGCGAGCGAGCGTCTGTGTGCGATTTGTGCCTGTGTTCTTTCAAACAGCTGCAGTGCTTTCAAGTCTCTCAGAGTAGAAAGTACAGAACCAAGAAATGGAGAACAGGGGGAGTAAATGTTAAAATTACCATATTGATGGATGTTACAAAATAGGAGCCTCATCTTTTCCATCTGAATTTCAATGATGCATAATCATAATGGTCATTTGCTTTAGGTATTTGCATAGTTTCCAGAATTATTCAATTTTTAGGTCATTTTTTTTTTTTTTTACCAACAAAGAGAAATGAAGACAGAAACTATGTTTTAATGTGGGTCATGATTGCTGCAGTACCTGAAGATGGGCATATGCTGAAAGAATCTCTCAAAAGTATAACTGACTATGAAAAGTGTCAATTAGATGTTTAAAGGCTGACACTTAGAGGTTATGAACATGGGTTAATACACTGCTCAGACTTCTGTATCTAATCGCCTGTAATTAGTCATTCAGATGAGTCATACATTTAGCAGGCAGGTTTTTTAACGCACCCTTAAACTGTAATTTTTTTTTGTTTTTTCCTGAAAGCTTTCCATCTTTAGTTTTTTATTGCCATAATACGGTGACGACTTTATTCATGTGTGCTCTGGCTGCGTGTTTGGGGTCAGTATGTACGTTGCTTGAACACCGTTGAAGGTTCCTGCTATTAGCTGGTGACTTTGCAGAAAGGGTCGATGATGTGTTAGCAGCAGTGGATAGCTGTTTCAGTGTAGTTTGCACTTCACTGTCACTCCTTTCATGCAATGAAAGTGACACTAATGTTCATATCTTCAGTCCTTAAATTGTAGACTGCTCTGGAACTTTGTTTCTCAATCAGCTAAAGTCGGCTAATTGCAGAACAAAGTGCTTTGTGCTGTAACCCATTACTCATCATTACAACCAAGATTTGCAGAAGAGCATTTCTGACACGAGTCCGAACTTGAAGCAGAGGGGCTAAGCAGCGGTAGACCACACCTGGTGCTGCTCCTGTCAAGAAAAGACTGGTGGAACTGAGGTTACAGTTTGCACGTTTCGTCAAAACTGTACAAAAGGCTGGAAAAATGTTGCCTCGTCTGATGATTTGTTTGGTCATGGGTTCAGGATTTTGCATGAACCACATGAAAGCATGGCTCCATCCTGCCTTGAAGCAAGGGCAACCAGATCTCAGCCCAATTAGAGCACCTTTGGAATGTGATGAAACTAATCATGGATGTGCAGCAACTGTGTGATGCTGTCATGTCAATATGGACCAAAATCTCTGAGGAATGTTTCCAGCACCTTGTTGAGTCAGTGTCATGAAGTATTAAAGCAGCTCTGAAGGGTACTAGCAAGGTCACTTACTAAAATACACTATTAGTACACAGTGGCAGGTAATTTGTATGTTTTTTTTTCTTTGACTTTGTTTTTGACTTTTTAGTTAGAATATTAAGCACCTAGAACTTTCACTAGTAGTTTCAGGATTTGGGTCTTATGATACAAGTGATCTGCTGATTATCTCCAAACTACGAATATATATCATCTATCTGTTCATGGTTTGCTGTAGTTTAGTTTTATTTCACTTGCACTACAGTTAGAAAATACAGCATTCGTTAAAAAAATAGATTGTTAAAAATAGATTTGTCATGTTGCTCTTTTGTTTTGGTTACATGCCCAGCGTTACCGAGAGGCTCTTTAACCCGGTGTCCTTTGATGTTTTCCATAAAACAGTGCTATAGATACACTCAGTCTAGTGTTTGCATAAACTGTCCATGGATAGGCTGCTGCAGGTTCCTCGCTGAGGTCTCCATAGCAACACCTTGTCACCCGCTTTTTAAGTCAGTCGCTGTAGCAGTCATGTCACAGGGAAATACGGCCTCAGTACCCATCGCAAAGTGACAGTGCAATTTACTTTACCCCCTAATCCGGTTTTCCCTCCTCAGAGACGCATCAACACCTGCATTACTTAAGGAAGAAAACTGAGAATGTGTCCCAAGTAACTGTAAAATTGATGCTTTAGTTCATTTCAGCCTGTATAATATCATAAGGACTATATACACTTTCTCCAGCAGCCATTTGTCCAGAATCGCTCCGTATTTGCAGCTCGCCTATGGAAACAAAGAAGCCAATTTAAAAAATTCACAGCAACAGCTCGTGTCACAATAAATGGATGAGATGCTTGTCCGTTGTCTTATATCACGGCAAAGGCAGCTCATCCAAACACTGCAAAGGGAATTTACATAATCTATCAATAAGCTGTAAAGCTCTGCGCCCTCAGGAGATCAATACTTCGCTGCAGGTATTGACAGGACTTTAAACGGTGGCTTAACACAATGTTCAAACTCTGGAAACATTTTTCACAGTCCCTCCATTGTACCGATGCACATTTGTTTCAAAGACACAACCTATTCATTCAGGACACTAAAGTTCTATGCAGAGGCCCTGAGGCACAAATAGACTGAGCTTTAAAGGCAGAGTTAATCTGAGACTTGGCAGTTTGAAATTTAAAGACTTCACTGAGCAATGAATGGTTACAATCATTTTTTCAAACACTACAGTGGACATAGATGGATTTCTTGAAAGTAGGTGGCAAAGACGGAAGTTTCAGTCGAAAGCACCCATTTAGAAAATCACATTACTGCATAACTGACATAACAAAGAGTCCAGGTATCGGAATATTAGTGACAAACTAAACTGTAACTTTTGGAATAATGTCTGTTGTTTTTTGGGTTATTTTCAACTGTTTGGCTTCCGTGTTTATTAGCGGTAGTAACATTTTACAGATTAAATAACACTAAATTAAATTCCAGGAAATGCATGCCCAAAGATTGCCAGAACATCTAACTAACCACCGGTTGGCGAGTGGTTATTTGTTGCTAGGTGAAATCTGATGCAAAGAGTACTGCGCTAAAAACCTTAGAATTGCTTTGGTTACCAGCAGACTGGCACAGTCTGGAATTTGCAAAGAAGACACCAGTTTATCTGCAGACACTAATCACTCTAAACTGCAACTGTGCCCCAAACTTGAAACGGAGACTGTTCGCTTCAGAGTAAATGCTGTGCCTTGACACTGTAAATAACACTTTCCAAAAGGCACAACTCTTACTTTGAAGCAAACAGTCTTGTTCACTTGCCAGGGGGTTTCTAACTGGTTTCTAGGCCTGTTTGACACCTGAGCTGTATGTGGTATAACTGCGTGGACACATAGTTTTGGGCAGAGGTTTACAGACAGTCATCATGGGCATGAATGTCATGATAAGTTTGAATTTTTAATTATTTTTGAACTGTTCTTGTTCCAGTGTGGAAAGAAGAACTAGGTGCACAAATTTGAATTTATTTTGGATTTCCAATAGTATCACACCATGGACTGAGAGGGTGCCAACCAACAAAGAAGCCCCTGCTCCAAAATCAGCAACTTCAAATCTGCAGCTGCCCACATGGACAAGGCAAAGACTGAGCTAGCTACAATAACAAGAGAGATGTTAAAGATGAACGTTGTACCAGCTGATGGTAGCATCATGCTCAAGGGCTGGTTTGCTGCCAGTGGTACTGGTACATTGCACAAAATGTATGAAATAATGGAGGTGGTCTATATCTAAATTTTTCAACTTCACCACAAATCAAGTTATATGGTTGAAACGTGGACACAGTTGGGTGCTACAGCAGGGCAATGATCCCTAAGACACGTCAAAACCGGTCTTGGAATGGATAAAGCAGGCTAACGTTAAGCTTCTGGAGTGGCCTACCAAATCCCTAACCTCAGTCTTTTGGAGTATGGCTTAAAACTGGGTCTGTACCAGGAAACCAAAACATTTAAATGAACTCTGGTCAAATAAAGAGGCAGAATTACACAAGAAGGTTGTTGATGGCTCCAAAATGTTTCAGGTTGAGGTCCAACTTGCTAAGGGACATTTAAATAAATGTTAGTGGGGGTGTATGTATATATCTGAGGACAAAGAACATTTCAAAGAAACAAAAGCCCCAAATTACCATGACATTCATGCTCATGATGTATGAGCATTAATGTGTATGTAAACTTCTGACCGCAACTGTACCTACATGCCACCATACTACATACACTCTGCGGTAATTACTATTAAATATTATGTGTACAGTATTTAATAATCTTATTTTACCTTCATATTATGACTCACTGTAAATTTAGTTTAACTAACTGCAATTGGAAGTTAATTATTATTATTGTTATTTTTAATGGCATTCACTACCTCTTGTGCTTAATTTATCTTTTTTCATTTAGCTTTTGTGTTGCAGTGTCAGAAAATATTCTACAATGACAGCATACTTAGATTAAATTTTTTACTCCTGCTGGTGTGCATAAAACCATACAAGACATACTAGGCATTGCTCTGTGGATAGTTATAAGGGTGTGACTTTCACATCATTCATGTGCATCTAAGAGATAAGCACAGTGTGTCAGCTGGCATCAGTTCTTTAACACCATGGCCACAGAAAAAATGGATGCAAAGACATTTTTCCATAAAAGCAAAAGGGAAAAAAAGTCAGAATGAGGATGAAGGGTGGGTGGCAGAGATATACTTCACAAGTTTTCCTGTGGTTTTTGGGAACGTCGTGTTCAGCATTTCGTGTTAATTTGTTTTCAATTGAAGATTCATTCACTTTACTTTTTCTTTCGCTCACGGGCTAAGTAAAGGCAGCAAAAGACAACTTATGTACATTTGGGCACCTAATATGGCATGTCTTAAAGACCTAAAGGCCTTGGTGAACTTTAATTTTCTACTTCTACATTCAGATAAAAATGAGGTTATTGTGCTTTGCCGTAAAAAGCTCAGAAACATGGTGCGTGACAGGTGCGTGAGCCGGTGGTGGGCCCGGTGGTTGCTCAGCGGCCCTTCTCCGGGGTGCAGGAATGGGTGCAGGTCCCTGCCGGGCACCAGCCGCTCCCATCCGAGGAGTGGGGACGGGTGTGGAGGCAGGCTGGTCCTGGCTGGTCTCACCCTGGGGGCCGGCACAGGCGCGGGAACAGTCCGGACCGCAGTTCCCGTGCAGTTGCGGGTGGGGGTGTCAGCCAGGAACTGATCCGAGCTGCCAGACTCGCGATCCGCTGCATCCGGCATCTATCGAGATACTTAATTTAGATGGCACTACCTTGGTCTTCAACACAAATTAAACAAATATGTAGGACTGCTTTCATGAAACTGCACAATATCTCTAAACTTAGAAACACCCTGTCTCAGAAGGATGCTGAAAAACGAGTTGGTATTTATTATTATTGAATTTACACTTTTCAGTGATAAATTCTATCAATTCTACTCTTCTCATATTTCCTCTGTGTTAGCTTCTAGTTTAGCATGGGGCCAGATCAGATGACCCTGGACCATGTTTATGCTACTAAAGGCTCAGACTGCTGCAGGACTTCATGTGCTATACTGTGAAGCAGTGAGCATTTCTTCTCTCCCAGTGTGCTTTATATATCACTAAATTATCCTCTCTCTCATATAGTCTGTTTTGTCCTGTCTCTCTATGCTGGCTTTTTTTTTTTCTCTCCCTCCCCTCACCCCCAACCGGTCGGCAGATGGCCGCCCCTCCCTGAGCCTCGTTCTGTCGGGGGTTTCTTCCTGTTAAAAGGGAGTTTTTCCTTCCCACCATGTTTACTCACAGGGGGTCATCTGATCGAGCTTTTCTATCTACTACCGTGAGGTCTTTAACTTACAATGTAAAGCACTTTGAGATGAATGTTGTTGTGTTTTGGTGATATAGCAGCAGTATTCACCTCAATGGGAATGAGAAGACATTCTCCCTCTTCACAACATATACAGCCATTGTTCGACTGTGGCCGGTTTACACAAGCGTCTGTGGTCAATAAAATTGCAAATACTCACTGATCTTTGTTAGCAAGTGGAAATATTGTTCCTTTTGTTTTGTGTTCCCCGCCCCAGAGAGAAAGTGGATTAGACTGTGTGTCTGAAATGGAGGCTTATTCTCAACCTGTCTTGTTTCTTGCCCTCTCCGGTTTTATTTTTAACTTTAATGGCCTCCTGTTCTTGGCTCTTAAGCAATTACATTGGTTTGTACAATGCTACTGAACTATAAATTCTGAGCAAACCTACTGTAAAGCACAGGCTGTTATTTTATTTATTTATTTTTTTTACTGTCCAAGCTAAAAAACAATATGACTCAACCAGACCTGGATTGCAACAGAAAAACATGAACTCATGTGATAACAAAGCAGAGATGGTTTTAAGAATTCCGCTTATCCCAGACCGATTAAATAAATAAATAAAATATTGGCAGCTAAAAATCCCACGTTGTCAAGCCCTCTCCAGTCTTCTGATTTCCCTTCTGTGGATGAAAGTAGACAACATCTGAGGATTTTCAGAGATTACTCAGCAATCCAGCATCTGTCAATAAGAAAGGATGCGAATGGTTCAGTGGCAAACCTTAACAGACACTTCGTGCACTTACATGCACTGCGTGCTATGGTACATGACCCTCATTACAGTGGCTTGCAAAAGTATTCGGCCCCCTTGCACTTTTCCACATTTTGTCACATTACAGCCACAAACATGAATCAATGTTATTGGAATTCCAGGTGAAAGACCAATACAAAGTGGTGTACACGTGAGAAGTGGAACGAAAATCATACATGAGTCCAAACATTTTTTACAAATAAATAACTGAAAAGTGGGGTGTGCATAATTATTCAGCCCCCTTTGGTCTGAGTGCAGTCAGTTGCCCATAGACATTGCCTGATGAGTGCTAATGACTAAATAGAGTGCACCTGTGTGTAATGTAATGTCAGTACAAATACAGCTGCTCTGTGACGGCCTCAGAGGTTGTCTAAGAGAATATTGGGAGCAACAACACCATGAAGTCCAAAGAACACACCAGACAGGTCAGGGATAAAGTTATTGAGAAATTTAAAGCAGGCTTAGGCTACAAAAAG
>VVHJ01035990.1:5476-18015 GCA_015107715.1 Tylochromis polylepis
CCCCAAATGACCAAAACAGCAACATCTAATAAATAAAGCATGTGAACATTTCCTGCAGTGCTTTATTGGAGATGGGTTGTGGGGCAACTTCATCCCCCCGTGAAATCATAAAAACAACCTTTGAGGGAAAAGTGGAAATGTTTTTGCTTTAAAACATTAACAATGTAACAAATGCGCCCCATGTACAGTGTCCTCACCGCAGAGCTGGATTCGAGTCAGCACCTCATCTCACCATCTAAAAACGGCAAAAAGCCAAAAGTATAAATCTTCTTTTTAAGCGGACTGTTGATTTGGCAACTCTTAAGTTTTTGCCATTTCTCAGATACGTTTGATTTAGGTTTCTCAACCTAGCAACAGCCTTCTCCATTTGCATTGACATCTCTTTGGACCTCAAATTGAGAATTAAAGTAAACACTGGATTTAAGAGGCCTGGTCTTCCAAGCAGGCCGAGCCCATGCACCTCGTCTATGCATGAAGATGAAAAATTTGTCATTTTTGACTGAACTATTTTTCTGCTTATAAACTGTTACAGACTAGGACTTAAGTCCCCACTAAGTCAGTAATAAAACACAAAAGCATGTGTGCATCTTTACACAGCACGTCATGACAAAGCGAGCCAGTTTTACGAACTGCACCTTTAAGGACGGCTGGATTTTTGCTGCATATAACCGATCGATTTGTTCTGACTCCGAGTGCGTGGCTGACGTGGCTCATAAATACGAACACGCAGAGCATTATCATCACCTCTGCTTTAGTGCATTTCAAGTGCTTTTGCTTTTTAGGCTTGATGGTCTGCAACTTTACTGTTTTAGTCCACTCTCACCTCCCATCAGTGCGGTTTTCAGCAGACAAAGACAGGCAAAGTTAATGACTAGCTGTGGAACATAGAGGAGCTCTTAGCAGCTTTTTACAGCCAGATATTTTCCTCTGATGCTGGTGGCGAACACATCAAAGAGGAAAAGAAGGTAAATATTGGACTTAGATTTGCTAAGCAGCCAGAAACATTACTCCAAATGAATGCTAATGTCGGATGCTGGATGTGTCAGCGGGGAAATATTTAAAAGGACATATTACATCAGTGTTTTGCACACAGCTGGTTTCTTCTCCATTAAATGGGGGGGAAAAAGCCCCTCTGTATTCCAGTAATTGAGGTTTAAACTATAATTTAGGTTTGTTACTACTTGGCTGCCAAAGGCATCAAAAGTGGAGAGGCACGGGGCCCTTTTCTCCCCTCACTTTATGTCCTCCTCTCACATCTTTCAAAAATAGGTAAAGTTTAGGTTTTGCTCATTTTTAACCAAATCTTTTCTTTCTTTTTTTTTTATGCTTTAGCTGGTCAGACGTGCCCACCTAATATTTCTTGGTTTTATTAATGTGGACTATTGCGCTGTACTACATTACCTCTGCACTTACGTTTTAAACTAATCTTTAGACTAGTTTAAAGCCCCCCCAAGTTCATCACTTCACTGACTGGAACAAGCTGTTTTAGCTCCTCCCCCTTTAAACCAACTTTCTACTGATTGGCTGCCTCACATAAAAAGACTTAGACAGCAAATGGGTGGGTGGGGCTTCCTGGAACAGCCAACGTAAGATGACTGTATTGGGTATATCCTCACTCCATGACATGACATCACATGATACATATTCAAGAGTAGAAACATAGGCCTATTTATGAGGGGCAGCCAATCGGAAGAAAGCTGGTTGAAAGGGAAGGGAGCTAATCTGGCTTCTTTCAGAGAGAGAGAGAGAGAGAAAAAGTACAACATAAATAACGATTATTTAAACTCTAGTGAAAATAAAAGCTCCACTTTAACATGAAAAACTCAAGAGAGAAGACACCTGAAATGTTTAGAATAATCTTTCATTGTATACCACAAAAAATGGACAACTAATACAACCATAGGAGGTCAGAATTAAAACGCAAAGTGTTGGTGTTTATGTGAGGTTATGTCTTGGTTTTTTCCCCCCTCTTCCAAATGAGATTGTTGAAGTGGAGTTCAGTCTCTCGTCTCATCTGACTTTTAAAGCTATGCTGCTGCATGTTCTAATCTCAGCAGTTACTTTGGTACAATGGCATTTTTACAGAAGGCAGTGATGGCAAGAATTACCAAAATAACACTAACATATAAACCAGAACTACATTTTAACATTATGATGTCACAGAAAACACTGTTGCTGGTGTTATATGAGCCGATGCGCGCACTGATAGCATTAATCCATCAGTGCAGTATCATCGCTGTGTGTTCGGTTTGACTGAAACAAAGTGTGACATGGAGCGAGGAGCGAGGGCTGAGTTTCTGCTGCAGGCTGGGATGTGTCAGCCTGATTTCCGCTGTGTTCTTGATCCATGTAAGACCATAAAAACCAGCACGGTTTTGCATAAACAAAGTGCACATTACCACCCACACGCATGACCCACTCGACTTTGTTCATTCATTTACGGCATTTGCTGTCATGTCGTTCTTTTTCCACCCGATTCTGTGTCCCGCCTTCCTCGCTCATCTGGATTCTTTCTCCTATTTTAGCTCATTTATTTATTATATCTTTCCTTCACATATCCATCCTTTTCTTTCATTTCTTGCTTTTTCCATTATTGCCTCCTTTCTCACTTTCTTCCTATGCCTGGCCCTATCATTTCTCACTTCTTCCATTACCTGCCGTTACCTCGGTGCTTCGTCCTGAACACCAAAAACCTGCTGTAGTTTGTGCATAACGAGCTGCTCTGCTGTGAACGAAAAACAAGAGAACACAGAATGGGACAGAAAGGGAGGTCAGCCAGTTCCTCAGCTGATTAGAATACAGCTCAATTATTTGCCTTAGTCGAAAATTAGGCCCATTTCCAACGAGGAATTTTACATGATAATGGGAACAAAATAATTAGGCTAATTTCCCTCAGACCAGACTGTGCATCATGAGAAAAGTGCAGCGATTTGTTTGGTCTGGTGGAAATAATGGAGTGAAAAACAGTTTTTCCTCACAAGTATGGATAGAGACAGCCACTTGGTGTTGGCAACCATGTACAAAGGAAGGTGCTAACAAAAGCTAGCTTCCTAAAACAAGAAGTTGCCGCATAAAAACTGTAGGTCCCGAGTGACGCTCTGCTGTGGTGACACAAGACTGTCGAGAATCTCGGCAGCATCGAACACGGCAGCACGGCACTGTACCGCCATTTCAGCCAGTTTATTCCTAGACAGCTTTAAAGATAATAACAATACATTTTAGCAATATTTCCAGAAAGTCCAGCTCTCTGGAGGACAGTGACGAAGATCTGTTGCAAATCTATGCTGAAGAGTTGTTATGGGGAAGCCTAACGCTGACCCCTCCAGCAGCAAAGGCACTCCGTCCACTCGGCTGGACTCTAACCTGCGTGTGTCTCTGTGATATAAATCACACACTAACGTTTTTCTGATACCAACGAGGAGCTCGGTGGACGCTTGAGTTTACCTGCTGCTGATTTAGGAAGCAGCGACTGGTGACAGTCACAGTTTTGTACAAAAAAGGCAAATGTGCCTCATCTTTCATCAGCTCAGAGAGCTGGGCTGCTAGGAGCTTGCGTTTACCTTCAGAGTGACTTCTACGATTTAAAATTAATAGACGGGATTTAAGAGGAAGGAGCGAAGGACGCCGAGCAGCAGATCAGGCATCGTGGAAACAGGCCGAAAGTTTATGGAGGAACCACGTTGGCATCATTTGTTTCCAGCAGGCTGGATAAGTAAGTGCTGTTTATTTCAGTATGAAATGTATTTGAAAATTGCTAAAATAACTCTCTCTGAATGAAACTGTCAGTGCCCTGAATTCATTTATTGAATAAACTTTGTTTTTTTTATTTAAAATAAACAGAAATGATTATTTAAGATGATGATTTGTTTGTCACAATAATCCCTGACTGTCTCAGAGCATCACCAGTCGACATGGGTGCGTTTCCTGAATTCTGACATCCAGTTATTCGAGCAGCTCGGTGGCACAACTATATTACAGAGGGACACCGGTACCAAAAGGATCTGTGGGTTTCATGAAACCTACGTATTTTTGATCAAAACATCATTTTCTAATGTTGCCTGTACACATGCATTTAGTATGAAATGGTTGTAATGCTCCGTCTTCTCTCTCTGCAGCTTCATTTAAAGACACCGATCAGCTCCAGGTGTTGTCAATAAGCTGTAGGTCAGCGGACTGCTCTGTCGTGGCCAGAACACCGCCCCCTGGCTGTACGGATCCACCAGCAGGTGATCTGTATCCGTACTAACACCTTTCTCTGATCATGTTTTTTTCTCTCCTACACATTTCTACATAGTCGTGGAATGAGTTTCCATGGCCGAGCAGCTGCATCCAAGCCCTACGTCACCAAGAGCAATGCAAAGCACGCCGCCATTGGACTCTAGAGCAGGAGAGACCTGTTCTCTGGAGTGACGAATCCGAGTTACGACTGCGAGCCAGGCCTTCTCGTCCAACATCAGTGTCTGACCTCACAAGAACGGTTAAGAATGCCCATAAACACACTGCTAAACTTGCCAGAACAGTTAAAGCTGCAAAGGGTAGTCCCACATCATATTAAACCATACGTATTAAGAATGGGATGTCACTCAGTTTCATATGTGTTTGAAGGCCTATGAGCAAATACTCTTGGCAATGTAGCATACATGACAATTCGCAGGTTATTATGATGTGTGAAGAAAAAAGATAAATACATTTCAACATCACTTGTTGGCTGTACTGCAAAAAACGCTGGCGGTGGCCAGCGGTACCCCTCAGCCTCTTAGCAGATACACCCATGTTATCAATATCAAGATCCTAGGTGACTTCCCCGTCAAGTTATTGCATTCACGAGATTTTCAGAAAACCTGACCTCTGACCTTGTGGTCAAGATCACTGAGATTCGAACAGCCAAGGTTTTTAGTAGACACACTTGAAACCTACGGTATCAATTTGAAACTCAAAAGAGGGAGATTACTGAGGGAAGGAGATAGGGATGAAGATGGGGAGAGGGAGGAAGGGAAGAAGATGGGACTGCAGACTGGGAAGAAGAGAGGGAGGAAGAGAGAAACTATAGGGAGGGGAAGAGGAAAATATGGAGGAAGGGAGGGAAACACGGAGCCACTAAGGTGGGGAGTGAAGAAATTGGGGAAGGGAGGTAAGAAGATAGGAAGGAAGGGGGATACAACAGGGATTGAGTGAGGAATAGTGAGGGAGGGACTGAGGAGGAGAGAGGGAGTAATGAAACAAAAGAAGGGAAGAACATAGGGAGGAAGCGAGAAACTTTAGGGAGTGAGTGAGAAGGAAGGAGGGAGGGAGCTAAACAGAGAACAGAGGAAGATACTGAGGGAGGGAGACAGGGATGAAGATAGAGAGAGGAAGGGAGGGAGATCCTGTAGGGACGGAGTGAGGAAGATTGTGAGGGAGTGAAGAAGATGAGGAAGGGAGTGAGTAAAAAGGAGTGAGGAATAAGAGAGGGAGATAGGATGGAACTGGATGTGGTTATGAGGGAAAAGTGAAGGGAGGAAGATGGGGAGAAGACTGAGCGCGATGGAGGGAGTGAGGTAGATGAGAATTGGTGGAGGGAGTAACAGAAGACAATAAGAGGGAGGGAGTCATATTTCAGAGGGAGGAGGAGATACTTTGCAGGTCTTATTTGTAAGACTTGCAGAAATTAAAAAAAACAAAAAAAACCCCACTACTTCAGATTTCAATTTTTATTTTTTATGATTTTAGAGATTTTAAAGTTGTTTTATGTTACCTGCTCCACACTGTCTATTTATTATCATCATCATCATCATCATCGTCGTGTGGGGACGTGCTGGAACAGGAGCATCCCTTTGCATCACGGATGTGCAGCCAAGGCAGCAATCTGCAGTTAATGCATAAACGCATGACCCCCCGAGTTCGCTGACAGTTTCATGCTTGAAGGATTCTTAGGTAATTGGTAAATGGCTTAATAGATCCACAAATACCGGCAGGCCGCCAGTGCTACCCCTCCGCCTCCTGTAGGGACGGACTGAGGAGCAGCTACACGTATGGTATCCATTTAAAAATTCCACATCAGCTTGTATTCAAGTTATCGCATTCACAAGTTTCAGAAAGCATGACCTCTGACCTTGAGGTCAAGGTCACCGGGACTCAAACTTGTCTGTGATTTTTTTTTTTTGTAGATGCACTTATGCCTTCTTCAGTTATCGCATTCACAGGATCCCAGGGTATGCTCACTAGTTAACAAGATGTTAGCCAATGAGCCAATAAGCATGTAGGGTCTTTGGCTTCACTGTCACCCCCCACCACCCCACGTCCGGTTTCTAAACACCAAGATGACCATGGAGAAGACACTCAACCTAAGGCCTCAAAGCCTGGCTTTGGCATCACAGTGGGCGCTCCACTAATATTTGACAGCATTAACATCACTCTAGCTCGTCCATTGATACCTGGACACTACAGCTCATTGTAACATCCAGGTGAGCTTTTCTTTCCGCGCACCGTTTTGCTGGAGTGGAAAAAATTTGGATCATTTTGAGCCTCAAAGGTGCCTTTGTGTTTGTGAAGACATTACAAATTTCACGAATATATAAGACAGATCCCTGCAATCACAGGGCATACCTTCTTGTACGGATGGGGCGTGCAGCATTTGTTTATAGTAGGAGTAGTACAGTCCACACTCTGTCCGAAAGGAGATCTCCCTCTCCACTTCCTGAAAATAAAAAAAAAAAAGGAGGATTTTAGATTTAGGAAACCAAACACTTCTGTTCTCTGCAATATGGAAAACAGATATCCTGGCAAGACATGACAGAAACATGGAGGATAAAGGCAAAGCAGCTAATACACTCATAATCCTCTTCAGTAATAATCAGACAGGTAACGCAGTGTGTGAGCGCGTGCTTGGAGGATGTCTTCCCAAGAGCCTTCCTGCTCGTCATGCATGATTACTGCTCCTCAGGGGGGGTAAGAGGAGAGAGCAAACAGCGAACAACCAGCTGTGGAATATTAAGCCAATCATTAATCTATCATATTTAGTCTGCAAATCGTTTTTGCAACTGTGCTTGACAAAAAGAAATGCTTTGATTTTAGCAACTCATTCCTTCTGAAACTCACTGAAAGTCTGTCAAATTGTTTCTCCAGATTTACTGCAGCCAAATCCGGTCCGAGCAATCTCCAAATCCTCCGCTTCTTAAAAACCAAAGCATGTTTCCGAGTATTATTACAAAGCATTTTATCTGATATTTGTCCAGCAACAGCTTCCAGTAATAACTAAAACCTCACAAAAAGACTATAAAATTAGAAACGAATATAACATCTGTCCATTAAAACTAATTGACTAATACAAAGGATTTTCCGATAACAACGTTCAATTTCTAACATTCATATAAACTTGTACGCAAAATGTTCTGTATTCTGACCATATTTCAAGCATTTCAGAGGAAAATGATGCCTATTTGAATAGCCTGGCTCATTCTGTAGTCCTTATCGTCTGACAAATCATCATAACCAGTCTGTGGAAACCTGAGAGCAGTTATTTGTTCTGTAGCCATCAGGGAGTAACAGGACAGGGGATCCCAATCAGATCGCCCACCGAGGCAGGTGTTCCCACCAGTTAATTAATGTCATTTACTCGGTTGAAACCATTAGCTGATTAATAGAGTGAAAACCGGCATGGGCCTGACTCCTGAGGAGAACAGCAGAAAACCACTGGGTCATAGCACGGATATCATCAGCTGCAAAAAATTAAATACGCATTTGGAGGATAAAAAGGATGAGCCTCTGGAATAACAGACGAGACTGACGCCATGAGCACAGGCACAGCCCCGAGTGTAAGAAGGACGAGGACAGTGAGCGTTTTTAACCTCGGGACTCTCCGCAGCCACAGTTAGCCACAGGCGCTCAATTATTGTGTTATTGTGTTCTTGTTACTGCGGAATAGTCAGGAAAACAAGATTACATCTGGAAAAACTAGCAGAGTTGTGCACCAAAGTTACTGACATCATACAAAAACAAGGCAGATTAAAATAAATATTTTGTTCATGGTAAGAACATTTTGATTAATGATGGAAAACCACGTTTCGCAACTAATCGTTAACATGGAGTGAGGTACAAGGTCAAAACGTTTAGCTGCTCTACATGTGAACTGATCCGGGTAAGTCACAGAAGTTATGCATCAGCTACAAGCCTAACAGGAGCTCACGCACGACACTGGCAACATCTATGAAGAAGCTGTTTCAACACTATCGGCAAATGAATTCGCCACATCATCTTTGCACGGTTTATAAGCAAATAAAGACCCCAAAATTGAAAGGATGAATTCACAGCTCAAGAAATGGGAACAGCCAGGAAGCACGTGGATCCCCAGATTTGACCTTTTGCAGGGAGATGGATGGCATGTACATCCTGTGTTTAAATGAAAGCTAACAGACTCTCTGAGAAGTTTTATAATGGACTGGCGGCCTGTCGAGAGCGCAAGCCTCCCAGGACCCATCCATAGACTGAATGGACGCGAGGCATTTCCACCAATACATGCGGGTTAATGGAAAGGAACACAGAAATAAAAATACTAGAATTTGGTGCTTGGAGAGTTTGGACTTCTTGGATAGTATAATGAATCGACCGATTTTATTTGTCAGATAATTTTATTTGAAAACTGCCACCGGAGGCAACAACGCAAACATAATGTTAAAAGTTGACAGACACCTTAATAAAAACTAAGAAGCAGTTATTTATAAAAGAAAAATCTCCCCGATACAGTTGTTATGAAGAGAGAAATTAGCTATAGAGCTCCAACATTTTTGTACCAGGGTCCAAATATGCCAGACCTTCTGTGAAGTCAGACGCTTTAACATGGGAGTCTATAGAGGCTGACTCGCGTTTGGACACGACCTCTGGTGGCCAGTCCAGGAACTGCATTTTCCCCACACTTCTGATTTGGCTGGATTTTTCCTCCTTGGTTTGAGAGATATTTCTTAGTACTCAAGATCATTTCAAACATTTCTGAATTATGCAGGACTTTTCCAGCAGAGTAGGTCAAACACTTAATTTCTACCTTCAGAAACGAATAAGAAAACAGACATAAAAAAAATAATAAATCTACACCATTTCATCTATAAAGGAGCTGCTTCGTTTTGTAGATAACGACAGCATCAGATGCCTGTTGCTTGCTGGATCTCTGTACCATGATCTCACTGTTATTGGGGCCACTCTGTAATGACCTAACAACACAGAAGGGGCGGGAGCTCTGACTGTGGGTGGAGATTGGACTGCAATGTGTTTGGTTTATTAAACGTTCAAATTGAAACACTTTCCATAAACGTGTAATAACTCCTACCGTGAGCTGCGAGAACCACAGCAGATTCTCATGTATGGCGTTCACACACCAGGCCTGAGTCAGTGCCAGCAGCACGGCCACTAACAGCCCTGCTGCCATGGAAACGCACTGCTGCCAAGGCCGCCGGGGTGAAATGCCTGAACCGGAATGGGAACGGGAACCGGATCGTCCAAGCAGAGAAACCCCTCGTTTACCCCCCTCCTGCACTCCTGACATCGTGTTATGGTTACATCTCCGTTCAGACGGAGCGTCTTGTGAAAGGCCATGTTTCGGCTTCACCCTCTTACGGAGCTCCATTGCCTGGGAACGCAGAGACTATCAATAAATTCTTGAATCCTTTGATGAGCTGGATCCAGGTAGATAAACAGGATGCTCCTGGGTTAAGATACACAACTGATCCAAATCCATTACGGAAATAAATGTAAATGTGGCGTGTTTTTCCCCTTCTTGAAGTCAATCCAAATAAATTCGCTTTTTAATCGCTTCAAGTTCCCTGCCAAAGGAAATATGCAGAAGCTTCCTCTGAGGGATGAGCAGCTACTTTCCTTCCCAATCCTCCTTTTGAGTTTTGCCCAAGGCAAAACAAGCCTTGGCTTTCCACCAAGAATTCTGATGAGATGGCTAATCCTCAATTTAAATTAAGGTCAAAGAGAATAGGCCTAGTTAACAAGTTCACACATTGCTCATTACGCTGGAAGCCAGTTCACTTCTCAGAAGGCGCCGATCCTCTTCTCTCCGTGTCTCTGTGTTACCATTTCCTCCTTATGGGTCTTTGAATAACTCCCATCTCTGTTATGTGATGCATGAAAAATCCAAGCGAGGGTCCATCCAGCATTTCCTCTGCTCCGTCTCTGCCAAAGTCTAAATACGAAGTGGCCTCTGCCTCCATCAAACGCAGCCGGCAACTTCAGAACAAAAAGCAATCTTTCTCGCCAAAAGCAAACAGAAAGACTAAGCCCTGCGAACAACAGGACAGGCTGTGGATAACTGGAGCAGCCAGAGGGAGGGAGGGGAAAGAGAGTTGACTACTGGTGACCCCTTGTCTATAAAAGCACACGTGCTTACAGGAAAAGAATAAGAAGAATAAGTGGGGGTGGGGAAACATGTTGGAACATCATTCGGAAAATGCAGGGAATAGTTGTCGGAGGGTTTGTGGATCTGTGAGCACGTCTGAAATAAACTGCGAGGCGCTGCGGCCGGCACGGACGTGACCTCACACCTGATGAATTCAAGAGGCCAGATTAAGCCAGCTGTCTCACTGCATAAAAGGACTAGAGATAATAAGCATTGTAAGGGTATGAGCGTGAAAGAGAGAGGGAAAGAAAAAAAATCCTCCAGACCGTTTCACCTCAGGCTAACTCTGATAATACATTCCCCCAACAGCACGCTGGGTGAGGAAACCACATGTGAGATTATTAAAACTAGTCCCCTTTCTGTGAAGCTTCTCCACAGGCCGCCCGGGCTCTGATACTATCGGTCACATAAGGTCAGGTCAGGCAGCAACACTGATCAGGCGGGACTCCCAAATTCACAAATTACTTTCCAGCATGTTTTACAGCTCTTTCCAGCCTACTTGACCTGAAGACACTTCAGACAACGCGTGTGCGTGTCTGTGTGTGAAAGAGACAGTAAATAGGAGAATGAAAGTGAGAGCGGTGGGGGGGTCTCTGAAGGCAGGAAATTAAATACATCCCTCCAGACTGCCCAGAGAGCAACAGCAAGCAGTTCAGGGTAAGGCCGGGAAGCTGAACCATGTGAAAGGCGTACGAAACAGAATTTTCCGTGCCTTGGAAAACATCTTTTGGATAGCGCAGCGTGTTCGTCTGTCCGCACAGCTAAATTTGAATTTGACAGTCGTTTCCCTCAGTTTGGGCCTCCACCCAAACTGAGCAGGTTGTTTTTGTTTTTTTCTTTTAATTTTTTTAATTTAATTTAACAAAACCAATAGTAACGATTAAAAAACAAAAATACAAAAATACAAAATTTACGCTCAGCACACCGACTGGCCAGCTGATGGATCTTTGTTTTCATTTCTTACTTTGCCTTAATCTTTTAACTTGGCAGATTTCTTTTTAGCAGTGTGGCGGGGCGTGGCTGCGGTGCCGTGCGGTGGAGATGGCTTCACCTGCGCGGCATCAGCAATCACGCCTTGCCAGCCATAAAAAGGGTCCTGTTTGGCTTGTTGTGTTGTTGTGGTGTGCGGCTGGCAGCAGGAGAGCTGCAGCCGTTGTGTGTGTGTGCATGTATAGCAGCAACCGTATCATTGTGTGGAGTGTGATTAATAAAGTATGTGGAACAACATGAACGTGTCGTGGGGTCTGCCTTGGCACCGTCACAAGCAGCAATACCTGCAGCATGCAGGGGCACAGTGAGCGTTTAGTCCGCTTCACTCAAATGAAAGCCTTAGTTCCTGATTATTTTTCCCGATAGAAGCAAAAACAAATCTACAAAATCTACTAATATTTCTAGATTGGTATGCATTAACATTAAAAGACCAATCCCACTGCATAACGTGCAATATAACAGTATAATATGGTGGACTGAGAAGACTGCATCTCAGAGTTCAGACTACGCGACCACATGATTATACACGTGACAGTATGCAGCTATACAAAACACAATTAACAAAGAGACATGTAATGCATAACGCCATGAAGTTAAAAGTGGTCACAGAAAAGATTTGCCATTCCGGTTCGAGCGGCTACACTGTGCATTCTCTGAACCAGTCACAGACCGCCATCGCCAGCTGCAGTCCGAGACAGGTGGAACGGTGTGGGACCAAAACCATATTAGCCAACGTGTAGCTTCAAACCCAAAAATCATTGGGTAACATCATGATTGCCACTGTGGCTTTTATACTGTTATTTATGGCCAAAACTCAAAACATTCATAATTATGAAAACGACCAGCAATTTCTTTGTAGTTTGAAGTTGTGGATATCGTAGATTTTCTTCGTCGTCTTTATCGATGCGGGAAGGAATCTCCTTGTAGCAGATTAACACACAAGCCGTTCACCGTGTCACAAAAGTGATCGTGTAAATACACTGTATCGCCAAGTACCAGTGATGGGAGTAACGGCGTTATTAGTAACGGCGTTACTATTTTCAGTAATTTGTAATCTAACTAATTACTATTCCTATCGTTACAACGCCGTTACCGTTACTAAGAAGAAAACGCGGTGCGGACGCGTTACTATTTTTTCAACACACAGACGGTTGAAGCTGTCTTCAGCTTACTGGGA
>VVHJ01035991.1:0-20660 GCA_015107715.1 Tylochromis polylepis
GGTCTGTTGCTCAGGAAGTCCAGTATCCAGCTGCACAGTGAGCTGCTGAGTCCTAAGTTGCTTAGTTTATTAACCAGTTTGTGGGGTTGAACTGTATTGAAAGCAGAGCTGAAGTCCACGAACAGCATTACCATACCTCACAATCTGCCTATATTGCCTACACTTTGTAAAATGGACCATTCTCCATAATGAAAGTTTAAACCTTTGCTGTGCTTCAAATGCTTACACTTCTACACAGTGGGCTTTTATTTGGGTAAAAAAGGATCAGTGCTTACGTTTTTGGTTTTAAATGTGCTCTGTAAATATGTCTCTAGCTTCGCTCACCACTGTATCTGCATTTTAGACCCTTGCTGTGTTTTTCATGGCCGGAGAAGCATAGGTGGAACTAATAGCATTAATTAGCAGGGGTTTCATTCCAGTCACTTGTCTGGAAAAGCAAACGTGCCCTAGTGTGGCTCTGTTTAACAAACAGCAGGCTAAAGCTATAATTAATGGATCCAGAGGAGTTTTGGGAAAGCTTTTTACCATTACGTGTCAAAATGTTGTCTGTTTTGCTTTGCTCTGTTTTCTCTGACTTTTGGTCAGTTACACATTTCACTGTCAAAATCATCATAAAATGTATGGATTATTTTTCTTTTTAAATATTTAATTACAACTAGATTTGAATATCGAGTCATTGGTGTGCTTTTATCCTTAACGCAAGATCCTCGACAGCAAACGGAGTTTATTAAATAAATTTCCTTTATTAGTGACCTGTGAAACGGCATGATCTCAATTTTAGTCAGGCTGTTTTTAAAGAATGGTATTTAAAACTTTTAAGACAACATAGATGTTGAATCCTTAAAGTTTTCAGGAATCCACAATTCCCTGATAAATTATCAGCTACTAAATGATCATTGAGGCGACTGATTATTGTTAAATACAATGAATATTCTTCAGAGAAATGTTCACTCTTAGAAAGACACTTCAGACTTTAGAAAGGGGAAAAGAAATGTGTGGGTTAGCCTGATGATGATATGATCTTCCTGCAACTTTTGCAGAGCTTTCAGTCCATACTGAAGGTGCAGAGGGCCATTTCTCACCCCAGACTTGGAGAACAATTAGTAGAGTACAACCTTAAGGAGGTATGACCCTTGTGCAAAGTTGTAACATCTTTTTTTGTCATGTAATCCATCACTGGTACTCCACAGTCTGGTGCTGTTTCTCATATATTAATGTTTTACATCCACTTTGTGTTCTACTTTATTGGAGCTGATCCATACCACTGGCAGAGATAATTATCCTGAATTTGGAAACTACCATTAAAAGCAGAGTACCTCAGTGTAGAGCCAGTAAAAACTGCTTTATGTTTGAGCAATCCTGTCAGTCACTGCTGTGCATCATTAGGTGTTTGTGCTGCATCTTTGAAGTTTATCCCTGCACAATAGTGAATTCGCTGACTGGCAAGAGAGAACTAGGCTGGCTTTTGGCTAACATATTTCTTTTTATTTTTGGACTCAGTGAAACTAAGAAAATCGATACTGCGGCTCTAAAATATTTTTCATCTCAAAGCCACGACCAACACAAAAAGTCGTTCGGTATGTGCTGCTCATTCATCTACCTTGCCTGAGGGCAGCTGCTTATCTCTTCTCTCATGGAAGTAGAGTACTCCAACATATGTGTGTTAAAGCAAACTTTACTCTTACCTTTGCAATACTTTATGATCATTATCAGTCAGCAAGCTTCGAAGTGGCACCGCGTGTAAAGTTACATTTAGCTGCATTTAATCTTTTTTTTTTTTCTCTCTCTTGTGGACATATCATGAGACTAAGGTTCTGTCTAGCACGTAAGACAGACACTCCCATTTCTAAAGCTACCTCTTGAATCTTAAACGGCAATTACTGTGCTATCAAAATGTGGGAAGGTTTGCCTGCTGTCCATAATCAGAACCAATGGACTGTATCGTAACAGAAATCTCCATCTGCTATTTTTTTTTTCCTGAACTTGTAACAAACTGGTGCACCAGCTGTAGAGACTTGCTGCCGGCAGGAGGTTGTATAAAAAACCTACTTTTTTTTTTCTTCTTTTTTTTCCTCCTTCTCACTATCTCCTTAGAGCATGAGCAGATTCCTGCCGATGATGAAACACCATGTTAGTCTTTCTGGTATTGCCCTTGAACCCTTAACATAAATGTAAAGGAAGGGTAATAGCTGGCAATTATCCACCTTCAGCTGATTGATATGGAAGGAAGAGGTGCTTTCTTTTACAGTCCCCGTGCCCTTTCACGACTCCTGTGGCCCTGTGCAGCTCTGCGGGCAGGGGATGGAGGGTCATTAAGTGTTCACATGTGGAGAGGAGGGGGTCTGTCTTTCTGTAATGGATGGTTGAGGGTGGCCTTTGCGAAGCTGTGGCTCTAGAGCAGCGCTCTCGTGATTTTTATTTATTCTTCGCTGTCTCCTAATCAGAAATGGTGGGAAACATTTTTCACCATCAGTGGTTGACAACAGTCTGTGTTTGATGCCTGCTGCTGAAAGAGTGGCAGGCTATTCAAATATGTTTCCATCAGCCTCCCTTGCAGGTGCGGTTGTTTAAGCAGAAAATCAATCAATTTTGTCAATTTCTTGCAGGGTTATTTTATATTATTTTATTCAAATTAAATTCAGTGCTTTCATAAACGGATACATATAAAATTTGTTTTTATCCTTTAGATTTAACCAAGTTTTGTTTTCTCTGTTTTATCAGCACTCTGAAGCTGGGAGCAAAGCATGACAGCACCATCTGTATCAGAAATGCAGGAGAAGCAGAAATGCAACAAGAGAGGCTTTACTTCAAAACATGTTGTCCAAAAGGTAAAATTAAAGCGCAAACCCAAATATACACATTTTTATACATATTTCATTTTGAGATTTTTATTAAGAACCTGTCACCATGACCTGAAGTAGTTTGAGAGTGTTTTGCTTCATGCTCGTTACATGAGATGAGTTTGTGTATTTTAAGAATCATTGCACATTAGACACGTTGGCCAAAAAAAAGAGCCCCTTAATAAGTCCACTTCTATCATCAACTCAAAGAGGACTGAATGTATTTGCAGCTTCCAGTTTTTTATTTGAAGTTATGAGATTTGAGGTCCTTTCAGTTGTATGAGATGGTCTGTTGATTTCAGCCAGTAGTCATGAATTTTGCGTAGTCCTTATAACAATTTAGTGAATTACTTGCATGGGAAAAAATGTGGAGCCTGTACACCTGGAAGGGGGCTTGAGTGAGGGTACTTTTGTAGCCACTTGGGGGCAGTAAAAACAAGTTGGGTGCACACAATGGACATGGCTTCACTTTTTTAAAGTTGATATGGCAAACATTTGCTTATATATGCATCAATTGGTTACAGGGCAGCATCACACTTGTTTTCATTAAGCTCATGAATGTGAGTCTATTATTATTATTATTATTATTATGTTTTTTATCTCCATGTTTGGTCTCTGATGATTGGTGGAGGAAGATTTCATTTTACAGAATGTACAAGTGTTGTTGCTGATAAGTTGTGTAGTATTTTGTCCCGTGTGTTGACTCTGATAGTTTTGCACCTTTAGCTAACTCTGATAGGCTAACAGTCTGTGTAGAGGTGCTTTGCTCTTCGATAAATTTCTCATAGTTCTGTCAGTTGTTGAGAGGTAGGAACAATTTTAGTTCTCAGTTCTTCTCCTGTGGAGTAGGTGCTTGCTCAGTTAATGAGGATCGTTGAATAATGTAGCTGTACTGTGACTGGTCTAGACATAGGTGTACATTAATTTGCTGAACATATAAATGCCATTTTAAAAAGAAGCAAAAACAGCCCAAACAGTGAAGTGCGTTCCAACAAAAACATGCACTATACAGTGAAGCAGAGACTGAAACAGGATTACAAGAAAATAAAGGACCACTATGAGAAGATTATCAGTGCTGACAGACTATTACATTACATCAGAGTTGGTATTAGTGTTGAAAATTAAAAACTGTAAAAATATAAAGGCTTGGATGGTATTCAACTCCCTGGGGACTTGCACAGGTGGTACTTATCACCAGAACTGTTTGGTTTGAGAGTAGCTTAGGAGAACTCGGCTAGACTCGATGTGTTCCTTTAGAGAAGGTAAATTTGGTGTCATTCATACAGAAGTTGCTGTTGCGGGTAGTTCAGGCTTCTACATTCCTCAGTTCCGGCTGTGACTCAGATGGTAGAGTGGGTAATCTATCAACTGAAAGGTCAGTTGCTCAATCCCCAGCTCTTCCAGTCTGTACAGTGAAGTCTCCAGTCTGTTTGTCGAAGTTATGCAACATACATTTGAATGCATCTTTACTTTTCGATGCATTCGTATGTGCACGTTAGAAAAAGCGCTCAGATATAGATAAAAGCTCTGAGTAAATGAGATTTGTAGTAGGAAGTGCTCAACTTAAACAGAAAGCAAGCTTTAGTTACCTCATCATGACAATTTATTATAAAGAATAAGTTTGATATAGAGGTCCCTGGTGCCATATCTGTTACATATCTGGTACTATATCTGTTATCCATGGTGGAAAGGCTTTGTTATATGGACAACAGGAACCGAGTAAATGTTTAGCTTTATTCGCTGTGTTTTCTTCATGAACTGAACAGAATGTTTCAGCTCATCATGTAAACTATGGCTGGCCACGACTGAATCACCAGCACGGATATATGGATATATCGAATATTTCCACATATAGGTACCATATGATATACTTTGCCTTTAATGACCCTATTTTATAAGACCTATGCTGCTTATAAAATTCTTTTAGCTTTTCAAATGTTTAAAAAGACAATTTTCTGTGACGAGGAACTTAAAAAGAGAGAGTCCCAAAGAAAAACTTTTTATTTTTTCCTGAATGTTCCCAGCTTTACCCCAGGGATCTAAAGTCCCTGCTGCTCCAAAGGCTTACATGGCTTTCTGATTTATAAGCAGCTGGAATTGCAGGAAACTCTCTGCAACTGAGAACAACACAATGGAGCTCGATAGGGTGGGCTTAGATAAAGGGTGCAGGACTCGATGGAGGATAGGACATAGAATTGTCCTTGAGAATCACAGAATGGAGCAGGCTTTTAGCCAAATGGCTCTGCTTCTTTATTTTGCTCATCCTAGTCTCCTCAGTAGTGCAAAAATCCCTTTTTTGGCAGGCAAACAGAGAAAAAAGGAGAGTGTTTTGTTGCTTTTGCTGCAGATTACAGGATGATGTAGGGTACTGCAGGATCCGAGTATTTGCAGATTACATGCAAATATAGTTCAATTAGAAATACCATCATCTGACCTAATCTTAAATACTAAAAATGTGAATTGTCATTTTGTAAAGGCATACCAGCAGAATAAAGGTTATTTGTAGAAGATTAATTTGAACAAACTGACTTAGGAATTGAAGAGGCCTGGCATATTTGAGATGAGGTCATTTCTTTTGGTTTAAGGTTTCAGAAACACTGAAAAGTCTGTCCATGTGTAATGATGTCTAACAACACCACAGTAATTGTACCGCAAGTCCCTCAAGCGAGTTTTGGTTGAATAAAATGTGCCTTCATTGTTACCAGGCTGCTTTTTGTCATATTTAGCCCTTATTGATTAGAGAGACCACATTCGACATCAGTGTGCTTCACAGCTTTTTGGGTATCCTCACACAATATACCTCACAAATATCCTCACAGTAGAAATGATTTGATCTCTGGTGGGTGTGTGTCAGCTACTGAATTTGTGCACAGGGTAGTTAGTATAAGCATGGTGTCTTCCTTACATTTAAATAAGGGGAAAAATGGGTCCGCAGCATCCCACATTTTAGCAAGGCACAGGAAAGACAGCAGTGTGAGAGAGGAAGATGGGACTCATAGGACTCAAATCTAACGTAATGCACCATGGCACTATTTAATTCTTAACTTTGTCTTCTGCATTGTGTTAATGATAGTTGTTTTATTTTGTATTTTATAAATGGATGGAGCTCTACCGGATTGCGATCTGGTGACTGTGTAGATCATTGGCATACAGTGAACTCACTGTCATGTCCAGGAAACCAGTTTGAGATGATCTGAGACTTGTGACATGATGTGTTATCCTGTCGGAAGAAGCCATCAGAAGATGTGTACACCGTGACAATGAGGTGATGGACATGGTCAGGAACAATACTCGGGTAGACTGTGGTGTTTAAACAATGTTCAGCTGGTACTCTATGGTAAGTACCGATGGCGTATGAAGAAAATCTCCTATAAAACATAACATTACCACGAACAGCCTAAACCACAACATTGAAGCAGGAATCAAAATTAGACCAGGCAACGTTTTTCCAATTTTCTGTTGTTCAATTTTGGGAAAATTGTGCAAACTGTGGCCCCAGTTTCCTGTTCTTAGCTGATAGAAGTGAAACCCTGCGTGGTCTTCTGCTTGTGTAACACATCTTCAAGGTTTGTATTGTGCATTCAGTGTATATTTTCTTTTAGAGTCAAACCAGAGAGAGAGAGAGAGAGTTTTCTTTTTTTATTGTGCTGCTGCTCTCTGGGCCTACTGTCTACTTGTCTTCTCAGCCCCAGCAAGTCATCACTTCTTCAGCATTAGGTTGAACTAAAATCTGCTTTAAAAAAGGAGAATTCAGTTTTTCATTGTATATTTGTGCAATGATATTAAAGGCACTGAGTCACATTTAATGTGAGAGAATACAATAACAGACAATTTATCGTCTCACAGAAGGAAAGCACAGGTGTATTAATTATGATCATTTTCTGTTTAGTGGAGGTCCTGATTTTGTGCACTCTGCGGGGTTTCTGCTAGTATAGTACAAACGGTGACCCACCAGACCTAAATTGACCCCTTGCTTGGTCTGAGCACCAAAATGATTAGCGATTGGCATTTTGGCATCAGTATTTTATTTTATATTTTTAGATAAAGCTACTGTTTAGTTTAGTTATCTAGTTAGTTATCTAATCATGTTCTCTTGAAAAGACTTGTATGAAGGGAAAAAAAGAGGAAAGAATGTGACAAATTTTATTGACTTAGTTCTGTTTTAATAGTTTATACAATATGTAGAATTTAAGTCCACTAATTAACATGGGTCTGTGCCACCACACAATCAGCATCATAATAGATGGATAGCACTACATGAAACGTATATATTGAATTGATGTTACATTTTAGTGATGAAAATTGACCCAAAAATTCTATTTGAGGACAATGTCATGATTGAAATCATCAGTCATGTGTCGCCTTTAAATGCACACTGTATAAAAGTCTTAAAAGATGCATACAAAAACTCTGGTGCTGTTTAAATCCACTTCACAGTAGTTGAACTACTCATTTCAGATGGTTAATGCGGTCTTGCCTCTGCAGACATTCAGTTTTTACGCTCTGTTCACTCATCTGAGACGAAGCCTGCTGTGATTCGACGTAATCAGCAGAAAATTCACTTCACATTTGTAAAGCTTACATGCAACGTAATTCATTTATCAGAGGAGGTTTCTTTAGATCTTCACCCGACTGTGGTCTGTGAGTTTTTTTCTTAATGAACTTTATCATGGGGAATGCAGTTTCCGTGAGCCAGAGGCAAAAGGCTGAAATGTAATTTTGAAATCGGAGTTGAGACCAAGACACTGCAGACTTGGAATATCTCAAATATTTTTTTTTTTTTTTTTTTATTGAAGGCAGAGAAATTATAGGACAAGGGCATCCTGGAAATTGGTCTTTGTTCAGCATCATATAGCGCCTCCAGCTTTTTGAACTGTCCACGTGCTTTGACCCTGTCCTTTGTTCCTCCTGGATTCACATGAGATTTCTGGCTTGCAGGCAGAACTGTGTGTTTTTATTAAGACATCTGTTTTCTCCAATTAGCCAGTTATTCCTGTGAGCTCTGTGCAAATTTTCCACATTTCCACTTCTTCAGCTGTTTTCTTTTGCTTTGTATTGGACACTATCACTGAAAAGTAATACGACTAACAAATGAATATACTCCACTTAGAGAACTTCTTTCTCATTTCACTTCACTTTCCAACTGCACGTCTCTGTCCATTTATCTTTTTTGATGATATTGCCTCTTTTGTATTCCTCCCAACATTTCTAATTGAATTAAATTGAATCAAATTTGATATAAGGGATTACTCCCTTCTCGATTTCTTATCACTGCACCATAGAACTGAGAAATTGCTTCCTGCTCAGATTCTGTCCTTAATCTTTAAGCAATTTCTTGCTTCCCAAAACCCGAAGGGAGAGTGAGAAGATGAGAAAGCCAAGACTTTTATCTTTGTGGAAGGTAAATTGATAGATCCACTACTTTACTATTCATATAGGAAGTTGGAGTGGATGGACCTGCACAGATGGATAAATTAACATAATGCAGAGTTAACCCGAAACTGGTACCATGCTTTTAAACCGGAATGCTTAGATTAGACATGTAATAACCATAATTATCCAGCCTGAATACATTAAAGCTTTGTGAGATGAAGAAAAAAAACAAACTGGAAAATTCAAAATCACTTGTATTGCCAATCAACATATAAAAGTTGGCAATTTGGCCTTGCGTGAGATTTCTCTACCAGCTTAATAGCATTACCATTGTTTACTATTCATGAAGGTAGGTTAGATGTAGGAATTGCTGACATTTGAGGACGTCATATGCTTTAATAAATCAAATGGGTAATTGAGATTTGTTGTTATTCAGATTTACTGAAAGTTATGACTTGCCTCAAAGTCAATTTTACCTTTAGTTTAATCTGTAAGTGTTCTTTTAAGTCTCTGTAAATGTTTTTATATGGTAAAGTTTGTGGGCCCTGTAGAATTTTTGGTATATCTACACTAATATAGACTAAAAAATTAGTCCGATTTTTAAGACATCCTGAAAAAATTGAACCCAGTTAAAGAACTGGGGGGAAAAAACAAATTTGCAGACTTTTAATTTGTTAAAGAGAAGTGTGATTAAAGTATTATAACTCTGTATGTGAACCTTTGCATTCACTATATGGCGGAACTGATTTGTTATACAGAAATTGCAGCTTAGCATTTCCCGTAACTGTCAATTATTCCTGTACATCAGACAGGAGGGCTTTACAAAAGCATTTTTAATTCTCATGAGCTGCTTCTTTCAGACTTTCTTACAGCATTTGTAACCATTCCAAAACATTAACTTTATTCTGCTGTAACCGTTCTTTAGTGGAATAGCTTGTGTGATTTGTGTTGTTATAGCGCAACTCACATTCTCTTTAGATTGAGTTTGGTTCATTTTTACTTATAATTTGCTGGTTTAATTCAAAATTGAGGGATGGCAGGTAGTGCTGGCTCAGATGCATCAGCACATAAACAAATCATAACACTGCCAATATAAAAAGGTTTCACTTATGGAATGGTTTCAAAGAAGGAAAACTACTAGACTGCAGTGTTTTCCTTTCACTGCTTCTCATTTAAACTTAAAGTTCTATTTTAGCCTCAGTTTTAAACAAATATTGTTCAAACAATCTGGCTCTTAAAAGGGAAATCTTTAGAAATCGGCAGATGGACAGCAGTCTTCTTTCTTGAGAGCAGTGGCTCCTGGAATTATACAATGTTAGAGAGGCCTTTAGTTGCTTTGAAGCTATCCTGGGTTCCTTTGTGATTTCGTAAACTATTGCAAGCCCTGCTCTTGAAGTCATATTTGTTCGCTGACCACTCCTGTGGAGGTTAACAAAGGACTTTAACTTCTTTCATTTGTACACAGTCTGATTGCAATTTGGTCGAGACTCTTTTGTTATGGTTTTGTAACCTTTTCCAGCCAACAAAAATAAGTCACTTTCTGAAGTGACATGCCACATCATGATTTACATCATTAGATATGTGTTGTGAAGATTGGGCTTTTTTTTTTTTTTATAGATCGGTGTTATCTACTTAAAAACAGGGTACCCACTCACACGTCACTGACATTCCACTGAAAACCCTTAATCCTAATTTCACCTTCACATTTATCACTGAAGGTTTACATGCCTTTTCCACTTGTGTACATTGGAAGTTTTATATCTTTGTCTCATTTTTTTCACCCCCAATTATCTGTATTTACCAAATGTGACCATTTGAGTTTAGGCAGAAATGCAGTTCTAAAGGGTTCTAAAACTTTTTATTGCATCTGTAGCCACAAGTACAGTTTGCCATCTATGAAGTAAAAGAAAATAAAAAAAACTGGCAATGTTTCTGTGTATGGTAGCTCAGTTTGTACCAAATACTCAAATCATCCAAATAAATGTGTGTTGATTTCTTGGAAAATCACTGCTGGTACGCTGCTTGTTAATGACACTGCTGGACAGGCCCAGGCTCAGCTGTGATTCTAATTAAAGAAATGGATAATGGTCAATAGCTACTGTGGTGAAGGTCTGATATCAGATGTCCTAATTAACCATGTTGCCAGACAAACAGTACTGTGTAGAAGACACCCTGCCATCATAAGCACTTAAGCTCTTTAATAAGATTCTGTTACTGGACAGAGCAGCCTTGCTCCTATTGCTATACTCTTGGTTGACTGCCTTGGTAACTGTGAAGCTTGTTGAAGTGAAAGGGTGCTTGTCGCTTGACAGTGGAAACAATGTTTATACCAGAAACCTCTCTCCACAGCGCTGACGAAATCCACTCTATGGTCTATTGATCTGGCCTGCAGTTTGATTGATGCTGTCTTTAAAAATTCATTAGTTTGAGGCATGGGGGAGCTGCAGGGCGGCACTCCTGTAGGATACATTTGTCTATGTTTACAGAACCAGCAGCATTCAGTCAGTGGCAAGAAAAGAGGCCTGACAGGGCCACCCAGGGCCAAATGAGTCTCAGTGTCACTGTTTACCAGCACACACTAAAACACACAGTCCCACAAGAAGCTCGTGCCATGCTCATTTAGCATGCACCTGCATATTTATATAAGGATCTTTCTGATTGCTTTGTGTCTCATGGTTTTCCTGCGTGCTTATTGCAGGCTCCCTCTGTGCATGCAGTTATTCTTAAACTGCAGTCAAAATATTAACGCTAACATATTAATGTAAAAAAAAATAAATCATTTAGAGACTTTTGTTGTTCTGTTATCTTCGAGTCTCATGTGATAAATCAGCTGTAGGGGGTTCTGTGGAATGCTGTTAATGTGTTTTGGAGCTTTTCACTTAAATTTTTAGAGTGACACTCATTAGTAATGCTAGGCATACATATGATGGAAGAAGGTTTCATCTCAACTTTGTTGTGGCAGAACTTTCCTAATTGGCTCTGGGATGTTAAGAAAACTCTCAAAGGCTGAGTTGAAGCCCTCCTTCATGTCAAATGTTTTCGTAGTCACCAAAGCAACGTTCATAGACAGTGATGCACGAAGAGGTGCAAGTGACTTGGAATATATGAGCAAATGTAAAAGTAACCTAAATGAAAAGGTTTTTTTGGAAAGATTTTCTCTGTATAATAAACTACTTGTTTAGCAGTAGCTAAAGCTTAGCAGTGCAAATTAAAATGTTCTACTGTCTGTAAGTGTTTGTTAATCTGTTACTTTTTTTTCAGTCTTAAAACCCATCCATAGAGTTATCAATGAAAACTCTAGTTTTCCATGCAGGTTGCAAACACATTAGGTATGAATATAAATTGGCAGCATGTTGGAAGTGCATGCATGCAGGTCAAAGGATCAGATTTAATAATCCGAACATGAAAAGGAAAAATTAAGAGACTAAAAAGTTTACTGCACTCAAAGCTTACATATTTAGTTTTGTTTTGGATTGAGTAAATATTTTTACATGTAGTTATTAGACGAGATCTCTAATCTAAGAAATAAAAACTGGACTTGAGGCTGATCCCCATATTAAAATGTCCAACTTTACAGCAGAAATAAATATTACACTCTTTAAAAAAACAAAAAAACAAATGAAACTGACATGGCTCTGTTGCTAAAGCAGTTCTCACCAAGGTTGTTCCTGATGGTCTTAGCCCATTCTCGTCTTGTGCAGGTCTACAGCCTTGTCCCCGATGTCCTTTGACAGCTCTTTGGTCTTGTGCATGGTGCTGGAGAGGATTTAATGCAAAACTGATTCTGGGGACAAGCTTTATTCACACAACAAGTTGAAGTCAGGAGATTGTATTCTGTTTGCAGGAATTCTGGTTAGGTTGTAGGGGATTAAATACATGCAAAAAAATGTACAACTTTTATGCCATTTCCAGCTGTTTCCTGGAAAGGCATAATAACTACTTATATTGTTATTAATTTCACAAATGCATTTTCCTTACAAATGTGGCACAATTTTAGGCGAAATAAACAGTATATTCCAACTGTATAAGCTATATTGCCAAGAAGCATTGTTATAGCAAAGAAATAATAAACCAAATTTCACAAAACCAATTTCCTTGTTATTGCTAAGTTTATAATGCAGTTCTATGTGAAACATTGCTGTGGATTCACATTCCGCTGACTAGTGAAGGCTGATAACTTGACACTCCAGCCAAGAAATCACTTCATACTCCAAAAAATGGTGAAAGTGGTAATGGCCATGATGCAAAATTTAGGAAGTTCTTCCTTCCCACTGTCGCCAAGTGCTTGCTCATTTTCTTGGGATTTTCTTCTTAGTATTATAGAGCCTTCACAATATAAAACTCTTTGAGATAATTGTTGCTGTGAATTGGCACTTTATTATTATTTAGTAATAATAATAAAGGCTAATCTTATTGAGCTCAAGATCTCTCTTAGAAGTAATTTCATAAAGACAATTCTGGTCCTCGGTGTCTTTTCCGCAATTCACCAAAAGAATCTTATTTTTCATTGTCTGGTGGAACCACTGAGGGCTAGCAGTGAGACAGAGTTAATCACCTAAAGAACAACACATGCTGTGCAAAATAGTCAGACTTGATAAACAGGAACATTAAGATGTGCAAATTAAGCGTTGTTCTTAATTATAGTTGTTATTCAAATATTACTGATTGGTAACAGGTCCAGTTTGTACTTAGTGGTGAATAGTGAGTGAGTAGGACAGACCTCTGAAATAAAGACAAGTGAAAAAAGGAGGGTGAATGATGTAGACTGCATCTGTAAAATGGGATTGATAGACTTTTGCAGGCCTAATTATCCTATTGCTTTAATTATACTTGTTGCGAGTATCACATTGAAACCCTACACCCACTCAGCTACTACCATAGACAAATGCCCACTCTCACTTCCACATGAAAGCAGAGACTGAACAGAAGGCGATCCCTGCAGTCTGCGCTTGCAGCTCCCCCGCAGTGGATTCTGGGTCAGGTTGTATTCACCAGTGGAGCAGAGGGAAAGCCTCGACTGCCAGGGCATGAAACACTACAGAGCTGCTGGCTTTTTGAAGCAGGGAAATGAGAATTTGCCACTGCCTGAGCTTGCATCACCCCTGCTCCTCACCCACTCCCACAGTGAAGTGGGGAAGAGTTCAGACACACCGTTTCACTCGGGCTTTGTCAGTACAGACCGCAGCCCACGCTTTGTTCTTCAGTTTTGTGTGGATGTACAGGTGATACACACAGTCAGTTTGAATGGAGAATTGTACCATGAAGGATGTGTAGTTATTTATTTGTATGTTGCTTTGCTGACATGCCATTGTAATACATGGGGTTAAGAGACGAACATGACTGCATGTGCATACATTTGAGAAGCTGCCTCTGGCGAACATTACAGTGACGTTTTCAACCTCATGACTCAGTTGAACAAAATGGCACCTCAGGCCTCACTTGTTACACAAGAGGCTTGTGTGAGAACATAGGATGGTAATGACTTATCTTTTCTGCAAATAGGACTGTGCATATCATACTCTCATAGGTAATGCAGGTGTGCACAGGGGAAATAAATCTGTATGGTGTACATGTCTAAACACTGATTAGTTGCTTGCAGAAGGGAAAGTATCATCTCACAGAGGACCAGGTTTGAAAAATGAGATCTGAAAACAGCTCAAGTCTTGACAAATAATCCAACATGTTGCTAATATGCATGCTGATTAATTTTTCTGACATGAGCATCTGCGGGCTCGGACCAATATTTACAACCATCTCCTTTCTTGTCTTTAAAAAGTTATGCTGGCTCCCAGAGTTTGAAAGATTTTTAAAAATTAAAATACACATTTTAAAAAGACACACTTGGATCTTTGAACGCTGAACTTAAATTATTATGTACAGTACATTTTTGGTGTTTGTTTCACCTCTATACTTATAGGGTTGTTCAAAACTATCAATACAAAAAAATTGGAAATTCAAGTTGCTTTTTTTGTTTTGTTTGTTTGTTTAAACTTTCTGACTGGCACCATTTATAACTCAACAGGGGTCTTATTTGAATCTATCACTGTAAAATATAAAAATATGTTGATTTGTCAAAAAAAAGATGGTGTGTCATGTGTTTGTAGGCTAATAAGAACTATGACATGCTCTAATTAGCACTGCAAAGGTTTAGTTCATCTATTGCAATGCCTGGTTTCTAATGTCGCTGCCAAGGGAAATGCTGACCCGGAGGATTCTGGGTTTTTTTTTTGGTTTTTTTGTTTTGTTTTGTTTTTAAATGCCCAAATATTAGCAGAAAAGGTTTTATTCTCTTCCACTAATTGGCAGTTGGTGGTAGCGATGTACAAAGGAAAAAAAAAAAAAAAAAAAAAAAAAAAAAAAAAAATTTTAAAAAAAAAAAAAAAAAAAAAAAAAAAAAAAAAAAAGAAAGAAACAACTTGCGTTAAAAAGATCCAAAATGATGATTTGGATTGAGAGCCAAAAGAGAAGCAGAAAGAATTAAGATCACAAAATTTGAATGCTGCTGCTTTGCATCCTTCTGGGAATTGACAGAGATTTAAATTACTTCAAACACTTAATAACATAGGTGGAGTCACCTATGCTAAAGAAAAGCTTTGACAAGTGTTTCACAGTACATGAGTATCTCACAGACTTGATGAAAAAGCATCATCAGTGGACCCTGATTTTCAAAGGTTCCCCATTATCTGCTACCAAGGTGAGTACTGCTGTAGGAAATGATATACAGTGTAATGAATAGTTTAACCTGCTTAGAGTATATCACTTATGTATGCCCCACTTCACTAGGAATGACTGTTCGGTTGTTTGCTAGATTTTTAAAAAAAAATAAGTTAATTAGCTTTTTAGTTTGTACCATACATGATTAAGGCATGACATCGAGCAAGTACATTAGGTAAACTATTAATTTGATTAAGTAATATTACTTTGACTAAATGTCAGTAACATTTATACAGTACTTGTTCAAACCAAACCTCATCCAAATATCATTTTATTATTTTATATATTAGTATGTATGCACAGATCTTCATGTAATGTAATTTTTCTTGTTTGAATTTGTAGTTGATGTATATTTAAAAATATAGATGTTTGATAAATTTAATTGCTTTGAATATTTTTGTATTTATTTATTATATTTATATTGAAAGGTTCTTTTTATTCATTATATAAACTTTTCCTAATATTTCCTAACATCATTATCTGTCCTACATTGTCATTGATCAGAAAGGTACAAGACTAGATTATCAGTGAAACGTGGCAGTGCAACAGACTCCAGTCTTCCCCTCTGTGATTCTTTTCCTTTCTCTGGCTGTGCATACCTCTTTGTTACAGCGCCAAGGCATCCTAAGGGAGATGTTCATCCTCATCCCTCTGCTGCTTTTTCTTTCTCCTGTGTGTGGGTATCTGTTAAATTTTAAATTTTACACTGAGTCTTACATGACAAGTTGGACAAAGGCACAGGCCTTCTGCAGGAAGTACCACACTGACCTGATCACAATCAGAAATGAACAAGAGAACACATTTTTCAATGGCAAAGGGTGGATCGGATTATATCGAGATAATACAAATACATGGAAATGGTCCAGAGGAGACGAGATAGCTAACGTCACCGTGTTGGGTAGTTATCGTAAGTAACATGTTTTCAAGCTCAAATATTAACCTTACAATAACACCTATTTAGGTGTGAGTGCAAGTCATTGATTCTTATTAGATTATGCAAGAGCAAATCTTTTGGTATTAACACTAGAGTGCTTTGTATTGTAAAGTACCATATTTATTTACTTATTTGTTTTTTTTTTTAATGCAACCACTTTTCATAGGCCACTTTTTGCCAGATTTGGTGGCCCAGTTTGGCCACTTCTCAGCATCTTTTGCAATTTTGTTAGATGTGCTGAGGTTAAAACTGCACTGAAAAAAGTATTCGGTGTTAAATACAAAAGACTTTTACACCTATGATAAAAGATCAACACAAAAAGACTCCAGGCTTTTCTGTTAATTCATATCTCTTCTCTGCTTCTTCTTCTTCTTTCAGGGCCAAATCAAAATGGAAACTGTGTTTTGAAGGTTGATGGCGTATGGTGGACTGACTCTTGCAATGTCGATCATTCTTTCATGTGTTATGATGAGAAACTGGTTTTGGTGAAGGAGAATAAGACGTGGGAGGAGGCATTAGACTACTGCAGGTCTCTGGGTGCAGTGGACACAAATGATCCCAACTCTCCCTACAGGAACCAACGCTATGACCTGGCCACACTGGTCACTACTGATGACCATGCCTATGCACGGGAGAGGGCACAACAAGCTACCACTGATGAGGTTGGACAGTTTTCTACAGTTTATTTGTGTTGCTGAGAAACTCATACACCATGTTTACATTCCTCTCTCTGTTCAATGTTGGCAGGTGTGGACAGGCCTGTGTAATCTGGCTGGTAAGTGGCTGTGGGTGGGTGGAGAACAGATGCAATATAAAGATATTCCAAGCTGCCCGACTAATGGCTTCTGTGGCGTCCTCAAGAAAAATGGTACTGCACCCTATGACATAAGAAACTGTCAGCTAAGAAGGAACTTCTTCTGTTACGTGAAGCCTTAAACTGATCACATTTACTCAAGTACTGTACTTTGGTATAATTTTGATTTCCTTTATGATGACTCTTAGTTTTGACTGCTCAAAGATTTGTACACCAACCCCATTAACATTTTCCCTGAAAACTCATACTTTCATCGGTCAAATGTGTAAATAAAAAATCAGTCATGACACTGACAAAGTTAGAAACAAGTATCTTTACATACAGTTATAATTTTGTGTGTTAAACTTTACTTTGTCAGAGAATTACTGACATGGCATGTAATTTCTTCTTGCTTCCTGGAGTGCCCTTTACAAATTTCAGCAGCAGTGGAAGAGTTCTTGGGTGGTACATAGGTTTAATTCCTTTTTTTAATTTGTCAAATAATTTGCTCAAAAAATGACCCAAAACACTTGATGTAAATTCTTTCATTGTTTTTTTCTTTGAGTCTTTTACATCTTCTGCTTGTGGCAGTTTTTATCATTAAAGGTCACTGATCTGCTTTCACACACCCTGCTGGATGACAGGTGCAGCCAGTGATTAACAATGGCCAATTAATTTCATTGACATTCTCCAAGTAGTCCAAATCACTGGGCAGAACAGTTTCCCTCTGTGTTCCATGAGAGTGCAGAGAAACAATTTTGCATGCACTACAATAAAATATTTGACCACCTTCAGAAATCTGCCATATGTTTCCTTTTACTGGGACTCAAACATCAACAAGCACCCAGAGAACATTTGAAAAAGCCTTTAAATGAAACTACAATGACCAAAGTTCAAAAAAGAAAGATGGTCTTGCACTGTTTTGTTCTGCATCTATTTCAATACATGGTCATATTAGTGAATGGTATATAAACATCAGCTAATATACATAAGTATATGTTTGCTAAGCTATCCAGTTTGTTCAGCTTAAAGTGATGGCCATATAAAACTTTATGAAGCATTGGAACTAGGGTTCATTATTCAAAGCTTTTCAACACAGTCTTTGGTACCATCTGGTTGGCAAAAATATGAAGAGCACTGACAACTTGAAATAACTTGCTTCATTGTGATTGCCCACTATACAGAGCTGAATTGACAGCTTCTGTCTAATTTCATGTGACAATTCTTTCTGATATCGTGCTAACGTTGGTGCTTTGAACTGCTTTGTCTATCTTATTAATAAACATGGTGTGGTCTCACTTTGCTTGTGTCTTTACATTTATATTACAATTGTTTACATTTGTAAACCTAATCGATGAAAACACACACAGAGACATATATATATTGAAGGACCTGCGCAGTATCTTAGCTGTTCCTAGGACTGCGCTCTTCTGGACAGAGATCTCTGATGTTGTTCCTGGGATCTGCTGGAGCCACTCGCCTAGCTTGGGGGTCACTGCACTGAGTGCACCAATAACCACTGTACTATTGTTACCTTCACCCTCCACATCTTCTTGAGTTCTTCCCTCAGCCTTTAGTACTTCTCCAGCTTCTCGTGTTCCTTTGTCCTGATGTTGTTGTCAGTTGGTATAGCTACATCTATCTCAACCACCATCTTCCTCTGTCCGGTTGGTTAGTCATCAACAGTTTGTCCATTTGTATATGGAAGTCCTACAGGATCTTAGCTCAGTCCTTCTCAATCACCCTAGGGGGGTGTCCCATTTTGTCCCATTTTTGCCTGGTGTGGTAAATCCCAGCCTCAATGGATCTTGTGCTTAGAGCTTATTCTGTGCTGCCATGATTAGTGCCTCTGTGCTGTCTTTAAGTCCAGCTTTGTCCAGTGTATATTTATTTAGTGTATACATGAATCCAAAGTTTGGTTGCTGTAAGTTTGGTTGTTTTTTATTTAAAGGTTCTGACATTTTTGAGACTGGGCAAAGCCCAGAAGTCCAGCTTTGTCCAGCCATTGGCAGGATTTCTGGAATATGCCTGAACAATGCAGATTCAACACTTTCTGATGCATGAGCGGCACCTAAACAATGCACTATGATGCTCCAAGTCCTCAACCAGAAAACTCTGGTATGCTAATCTAGGAGTTTTACAAGTTTTTAGAAAACAAACCAAAAAAACATTGCTGTTAGTAACATTTGGTTACTAAGAGAGAAAGTGTTGACCCATAGCTGTAACAAAATCACAAATCAAAAGTGGCAAGCTCATTAATAACAGACACAATGTATGGATGATTTAGATCTAGTTCTTATACCTTTTTTCTCTTTTAAAAATATATCATGACAGTTTCTGATAAAGCATTACTTCATTAACACAGCTGTATTAATGCTTCATTAATACAGCTGTGTTAATGAAGTATTAATAGAGCTGTCTTGTAAATCACGTAAATTGTGTTCCATTGACCACTTGAATTTTCAGAATTGTTCAATTTGGCCATCATTTGCATCTTACAAAAACACTATTTTATTAAAAATGTAAACCACTGGATGCATTTGAAGGATTCTAATCTTGATTTATAGGCTTTCAACTATAACTCAAATGTATAACTTCATCTTGCACCAATTTATTCACATGCAGTTCAGTCAACTTCAATCAACTAATACATTAAGGGTTTTTAATTCTGTTCAACTCACTCATAATGGCACTTCCTGTCATCAATATTTTTAACAGCTCATTTTTTATTTATTTATTTTTTAAACCAGTTAATACAGAGGGACAGAGAATGGTTAGGTATCAGATCTACTGACAGCCAAGTTAGAATTATTATTAAAACCTTTATTTAAATAGGTAGTCACTTTTTCAAAAGACCTGTGTACAAAAAATAAATAAATAAAAATTTTTAAAAAACTGAGAACGACAGCCAGAATTTTTGATTAACCTGACAATAACATCTTTGATTTGATTACCAACCTAGAATCTTCTGTCTGCATGGTGACTGACACATCTATTTGCTCTACTAGCTCACTCTCTACAATCTCAAGTTAATTTGTGTTTCGTTTCTTCTTATTTTCCTACTTTAGTCCATTGTAAATCAGTTGTATTTTATATAGCACTATAATGAACATCGGAGGGTTCGGATAAAGAAAAGTTTGGGTCAAGGTTAATTTATATATGATGCTTTGTGGGTTGTTCAATATATTTCTAAAGTGGGAAAAAGAGAAACTGTAAGACGGGTACCTTGAGACTTATTTAAACAATCGTAATTTTGTAACGTAACAAGCTGTTTAATCTAAAGGTCGTACCAAAGTTTTTGCTTTTCATTTTGTCATAGTTAAGAGAGGCAGCATAGGGTTAAACAGGCCTCACACCCACAAAGTTTGGCTGACAGCTGCTCCCTGCAGAAATGGGGAGAAGCAATACAGAGGAGAAATGGATTTCTGGAGCTTTCTTTGATCTTTAGTTCAGGGTAACTAAGAGAGGGGTGATTGTTAATGATGATAATTATCAACCAGCCTCATCATTTGTGTTTTATTTCAGTGGCTGTCTGCTTTGGGCACAAACCACAGTCTATAGAAACCCCTAGCCTTTATCTGAACCTACAAGGTCATTCACACTGCTGTGAGTGTCTGTATTGTTTATCCACGTCTGCCTGACAAATTTAGTCCAACTGCAGTAACAATCAAGCACTATCACTGGTACAAACCCAGGAGGTTTTCTGAATATAAATTGTTCTGTGGTAACTTAAAACAAATATAACCCTTTACTGTCAAACATAAATTCAGATTAAAACTTTTTGTCTTTGATAAATAAATATTGGAATTTCTTTTGAATGACTTAAAGGTCAGAGGAGAAAGAGAGAGAGCTGTCTATCTTTGATCACTTTCATCAAATTTAGGAGCAAACATACACTAAGTTTATTGTGTTTTTAATTAATAAAAATGATTTCATTCCAGATGATCCCATTCTGAGCTTGAGAAGCTTCTGAGAGGTTAGTAGAGTCCATTTGAGTAAATTAGTG
>VVHJ01035992.1:0-11560 GCA_015107715.1 Tylochromis polylepis
TGAGTGGAGTCACCTGTAATGCAGAGGGGTTTCCGGATGAGGCGGGTGCAGTAGATGTCCTGGAGGGAGGGAAGAGAAGTACCCACGATCATCTCCGCTGCTCTCACTACCCGTTGTAACATTTTCCGGCAGGACCCAGTGCAGGAGCCATACCACACAGTGATGCAGCTGGTGAGGATACTCTCAACGTTGCCTCTGTAGAAGGTGCTCATAATGGGGGTTGAGGCTCTTGCTCTCCTCAGTTTGGAGGAAGTAGAGTCGCTGTTGGGCTTTACTGACCAGTGAGGCCATGTTTTTTGACCAGAAGAGATCTTCTGAGATGTGCACACCCAGGAACTTGGTGCTGCTTACCCTCTCCACAGCAGCACCATTGATGGTTAGTAGGGTGTGCAGGGTGTGAGTTCTCCTGAAGTCTATGATGATCTCCTTAGTCTTCTCCACATTCAGGGACAGGTTGTTGTTGCTGCACCACTTGGCCAAATGGTTAACTTCACTCCTGTAGTAGGTCTCGTCGTTGTTGCTGATGTGACCTACCACAGTTGTGTCATCTGCAAACTTGATGAAAAGGTTGGAGCTGTGTGATGGTGTGCAGTCGTGGGTCAGCAGAGTGAAGAGAAGGGGGCTCAACACATATCCTTGGGGAGCCCTCGTATTCAGTGTTCTTGTGCTGGAGGTGCTGCTGCTGACCTGTACTGTCTGCTGGCTTCCTGTCAGGAAATCCAGCAGGCGGTTACACGGCGAGGTGCTGATCCCCAGCAGATCCAGTTTGTGAATGAGTTGCTGGGGAATGATTGTGTTGAATGCTGAACTGAAGTCTATGAACAGCATTCTAACGTATGAATCTCTAGTGTCCAAATGTGTGAGGCAGCTGAAATTGCATCATCGGTCGAGGGGTTTGACCGGTATGCGAACTGAAATGGATTCAGGTTGGGGGGAAGAGATGTCTTGATTTGATGCAGGACTAACCGTTCAAAGCACTTCATAATGATGGAGGTGAGTGCGACCGGAGGGTGGTCGTAAAAGCAGGTGGGAGATGACTTCTTTGGTGCAGGAATGATGGTGGAGGTTTTGAGGCACGTGGGAACGACAGCCTGGCTCAGTGATGTATTAAAGATGTCTGTGAAGACATCTGTGAGGTCCACAGCGCATGGGAATTGTACATACAACGGAATTCTCTCCACATTACATTGAGGTTTACATAGTACATGTGGTTAGTGAGTCCATGCCATACACAAATCACCAGCATTGAAATTGTTAATATGACATTCCTACAGCCACCCAGCCATCTATTTTCTTAACCACTTTTCCTTTTCTGGCGCTTGGGGAGTGGAGCCTATCTCAGTTGTCAAAAGACGAAAGGCCAGAAGTGAGACTCTTTCAGCTGGCATGCTTCTCTGAAAGTCTTATTTGTTTGGTTGCTCCCTTTATTAGGAGTTGCCACATCGGATCATCTGCCTCCATCTCACCCTATTCCTAGCATCTAGCTCTGTCACATCCATGTCCTCCTTCACTACACCCATGAATCTTCTCTGAGGTCTTCCTCTTTTCCTCCTCCCTGGTAGTTCCATATTCAACATCCTTTGTCCAATATATCCACTCTGCCTCTGGATATGTCCAAACCATCTCATACTTGCCTCTCTAACTTTTCCCCCAAACCAGTCAACCTGAGCTGTCCCTCTGATGTCCTCATTTTGTAATCCTGTCCCTCCCGCTCACTCCCAATGAAACTTTTAGCATCTTCACTTTTTCCACCTTCAGGTCTCACTATCATCTTGTAAACCATCCCTTTCATTCTTGCTGCTACCCTTGTGTAATGAATTACCCATGACACCACCATACCTGGACTCTCTTCTCCCACTGTCTGTTGCTGTGGATGGCTGACTTCGGTTAAATCTGTCACCTTCTCTACATTTACTCTTTGCAGCTTTACTGTTACACCTGTCTCTCTTTTTCATTCACACACACTTGTATTCTGTCTTGCTTCTACTGACTTTCATTCCTCTTCTCTCTAGAGCATACCTTCATGTCTCTAGGCTCTCATCCACCAATTCCATACGGATCACCATGTCATCTGCAAAGTCATAATCCACTGAAACGCTTGCCTGACCTCATCTGTCAGCATGTCTATCACCACTGCAACCAAAAAGGGGCTGATGCCATCCCATTTCCACCTATCTGTAACTCCCACTACCTGACCACTGTCTCACTGTCCTCATACTTGTTCTGCACAAACCTCACATACTTCTCTAAAACACCATGTTTCTATGAATATAATTTTTCCAAATCAAGTGTCAAGGCTTTGCTTATTGTAAAATCACAAAAACCTAATTGCCTAAATTGCAAACATTTTGAAAGAAATGGTAAAATGGGGCAGCTAGTGTCCAGTTGCAAATATGAATCAAAACATCTGTATGCGCTTCTGGATGCTGAAAACTGGCAATGCATTGCAGTCCATCCCCATCTTTGAGCTACAGTCTGTACACAGTATCATTAATGCGTACAAATGTGTACAAATAAGCCAGCAAATGCAGACACAGAAAACTGACTGAATGAAGCCACGGTGAACCTTCATTTCACCCAATACAAAGTCCACAATAGAAAGTTCAACAGGACCATAAACAGAATCCAAAACTGACTGGAAAACCCAAGAAGAATAACACTAAGACAAAGATTTAAGGGAAAGACAGGACTGTTTATTCACATGGAGGTAATAAGTGAAGTGGGACCAGAAGGGCAATGATACAGATCTGTAGACAATCAAGACAATGAGAGAAGAGAAGCTAAGTAAAACTTAACACAAGACACAGGAGACAAATAATGACCAAACTAAAACGGGAAGCCATAATGAGAATGAAATGCAGACACATGAATCAAACTGACATGGAACAATGACAGGTCATGCTTTCATCCTTAAGCCTTTTTAGTGTAATATGATAGTGTAATATGATAGTTGTTAATGATTATAGTAGTTTTATAGTAGTTTTGAACGCACTACATCAATACCCTGAATGGATGTTATTCATATCAGTGAGGCATGAATAGAAGTAATCATCAGGGCCCTATACTATGAAGCTTGTTCAACGTACCCAGGATACCTAACACTGGCAATGAGGATCAACGGTCACACAAGGCTGGTTGTTATATCAGTTTACCATGAAGTTACCTGGATAAGCCAAAACCCGGTACTGTAGTAGAGGCCTCTGGATTTGTTCATGTTATTCAAATTCCGAAGATAATATTGTCTGAACACACAGAGGTTTATCCATTCATCCATCCATTCTCTTCCACTTATCCTTAACGGGGTCACAGGGGGTCTGGAACCTATCCCAGCTACCACAGGACAGGAGACGGGGTACGCCCTGGACAGGTCACTGATCTGTCCAAGATGTACCCCGCCAGGCTGTCCAGAGAGACAGACAACCATTCACATTCACATTCACAACTACAGCATGGACAATTTAGATTCACCAGTTAACCTAATCCCACTAACTGCGTGTGTTTGGACTGTAGAGAGAACCCACGCAGACAGAGGTTTATGTCATTATGAAAAAAAAATAGTCTGCACAGGCAAATCATAACTACATGATTGCAAAAACACAAACTCCCTGTATATTCCACTTAACCGGGCTCAGTTTCAGTGGGTTGCGCTTCCTTATACTCACTGCGCTGTACCTCCATTGTGCTGTGTTTGCAGTACTGACTGAACTATAGTTGGTGGTCAAGATCATTTCTCTCTAATGTGTATGGCATTTGTGCAAAGAATATATTATTAAATTGTTTTCTTTACTAGCAGGAAAGGTGGGGTGAGAGGGTAGTGTGACATGCATAGGCACCTAATTGGTTGCAACCAAACCAGAGCACATTGCTTTAATGCAGCATGCTGTGTAACCATTCAGCTGAGCATTCATCCTCACATGCTCCAAGTTGTATTATTTTTATCACATCCTCTGCACACAGTAGGGGGCCCACCTTTGGAACATCTTATTTAAAATTAGGATAACAGCATAATTATTAAATAAATTAAACACCGTTAATAATATTGGATCTTTTGCAACAACTAAAACGAACTATTCTAATGATTAAAAGGAGGAAATAGTACATGAATTAACTAAATTCGAAAGGCACTCAGGGAGTGAGGTCCTCCACCAAAGCCAACGCTCCAGTTTACAGTTTTAGGGTAAGTGAGCTTTTCCCACTCTTTCTCCACCAGTTTCCATAAACATTAAGTCTCTTCCAGTTAACATATCAGAGCTGAGAGACACATAAGCACACCACTCTACACTGGGTTTCATCTCACTGGATTTTGCATTAATGGGTATAAAAATACAGATTAGTAGAATTAGTTTCAGTAAGGATAAAATATAAACAATTCACATCTTCTTTCTAAAACCTTCAAGAGTATCTTTTTCTGATTAAAAAGACTTTATTGGTGAGACATTAATAATTACAGCCATTTGTGAAGTTTATTGCCATTCTCTATTACACAGCGATAGACTCATCAGCTAGCACATTTGCTTGGTAAATTAATTCACTTTGATATGGTGGACAGAAATCAATAAGTGCATTCTGTGTTATTACAACTCCAGCAGTGAGCCAGTTGATAAATCTGATCATCTTACAGTGTGACAGACAGCCAAGGATGATCATCCTTTAAAGCAGACACTTTCACATCCACTATGATACAGTCATTTGGAATTCTCCTCCAGTTTATTCTGTGATTACTAACCATGACACTTCGACAGAAGGGACGGGCCCTAAAGCAATCAGCACAACACTTGCACACACACAGCTATTTACATTGTGATGATAAGCTCGTTAACTCTCTGTGGCTGATCGGTATCGCCTTCAGCTGCAATTCCCCAGCCAACCATTTGTCCTGGGTGAGATATCAGCAATCACCATTTTAAATGAGGAAAGGTGATATGAAATGCTAATTCAGCAACTAAGATCAATACTGTTCACCAAGGGGAATAAAGTAAAGCAGGGTACCTGCTACAAACTGATGTCCTTGGGCACTCCGTGAAAGACGTGGCATTTTTTTTTGCAAAACACAGAGATACTAACATTACTGAACAGAGATTTTCTTATTCACTTTCATATTTATCTCAAAGACCTACCCTGTACTGTTCTTTGTCTTCTGACACAAACTCTTTATTATGTTATAATTAGGGCTGTGTCTATTTTTTCAGCATCATAATTGCAATGTGCTCATGCATCATAGTACAGGAAGTGCAATGTTTAATAAAGTAACTGTGTCATGATAACTTTCTGCTGTGTGATTCAAAAGGAAAAGTGGCAGAGTTCTTACCCTTGGAGTAAATTATGGCATATCAGAGACACGTCTCTTGTAGGTTAAGTATTCTTGGATACATTTTTAAAATTAAATTTAAAAACTGAGGAGAGTTTATTTATCTCGGAGACCATCAAAGCCATTTCTGTATGGGTCAAGTGCCTTCCATAGCTACAGTGAGAGTGATAGGGTTGACAAGTACATCCTTTGTGCACCAGTCCCCTGGCTCTTCCACTGACTGATCAAGCCCTCTCACTTCTTGTGTAGACAGGATGCTGAAAATGGGCGGTGCATTACAGTCCATCCAAGTCTTCGAGCCACAGTCTTTACACGGTATTGTTAAAGTTTACAAATAAGCCAGAAAAACTGTTTTGGATGTTACTGCCACAATTTTAAAATACATGGCTGAATATAAAGCATTGCATAAAAATCTTACAATGTTCAAGTGCTGAATGAGTGCTCCTCCAGACATATGGCATATTTTCATACAACAGTAAAACTTGTACCATACTTTTGTGAGCATGCCTGGAGTCACTGATGTTTTTATGCGATTTTGCAGTTCATCCACAGTAGCTGGAAGGGGAGTCACATAAACTGAGTCTTTTACAAAACCATGACATGAAAAAATTACAAACAGTGAGGTTAGGCGACCTTGGTGGCCGGTGGTGAAATGCCAATTCCAGGTGCTTACTGCCAATCCATCGTTGTGGAAGCTCATTGTTAAGGAATCATTGAACTACTGGCAACAACGTGACAAATCCCCTCTAACAGTATGTGTTCATTACCGCTGAACAGCTGCAGAATTAAAGCACTTTGAAATCAGATTATTTTTTCTGAGTTCTTGATTTCTGATTTTGCTTTATCTTTAGTACATGTTGCATATGTGTATTTAAGCCTTCAGTTTGCCTTAGGTTTTTCTGGTGTTATATTGTTTGTGCCTTGCCTGTTTTCTGCATTTCTTCCTGTGAATTTGTGGGCCCCTGCAGGCTTTATACATTGTTTTATCTGGTTGTTTTATCTGGTGCCTGGACTTTCAGTTTCTTCAAGTCTGCATTTAGGTCCGCTTCAGGGTCTGTATTCTACTCTCAACACAACACACGACATATTCACTTTGGAGAAGTTACAAATAATCAAGCAAATGTAAGGATGTATCACAGGTCTGCAGACCATGTAGAGTGGAGACTAATGGACCCAAATGCAGACAAGGAGAGGAAAACTAGATCTTAACAAAAAGCAAGCCGTTTTATTGTAGGCTGCTGGTTACACACAACAAAGGCAGGAAGACACTACAGAGGTAACAACAAAAACCTAAACTGGGAAAATTACATTATTAAACACAGTGGACCATGAGCCTGGAAACATAACATGACAAACCTTGAACATGCCAAAGACCCACAAGAAAAACAAACACTGGAGCACCAGACTTCAAAACAAGGGCACAAGAGTCCAAAACAAACAAAGTCTGGGAGGCTGGCTGATTGACCGGTGATAGAAAAAGCAGACTTGGGGGTCAACCCGGAGGCTGATAGTACGGTCAAAACAGCTTAGAGGGGCAACCCAGAGGTCGGCGGCACAGGAAGAACAGCTCAGGGGGGCGACCGCGGGGCTAGCTGCAGCATGAGTGTGACTGAAGGCCCTCGACTGGTTTGGCAGGTGGCCGGCACGCTGGACGTGGCTTGGCAGGCGCCGGACCAGGTGTGGTGGCAGGCTTGGCAGAGGCAGGACCAGAGAAGGCAGGACCGGACGATACAAGATACTCAGGCAGAGGCGGGGCAGGTGGCCACGTGGAGGGCGCAGGTGGTAGTGTGGACTGTCCTGAGCCCCCAGCAGAGACAGGTGGCAGCTGGGTGGACTCTCCAGAGCCCCCAGCTGGTAAGGAAGGTGGCTGGACAGGCTCTGGAGGACTGAGCCTCCAGCAGAGACAGGAATGGGTGCCGGCTACCTGGCTGTAGTTCCGTATAAAACGTCTGTAAAAGTTGGTGAACCCTAGAAATCTCTGTAGCTGCTTGCAAGTGGTAGGCACTGGCCACTCCGTGATGGTTTTACCTTCGCTGGGTCCATCTTCACCTGCCCCCCTGCCAAGACATATCCAAGGAAAGAAACAGACTGTGCATGAAATTCACATTTTTCTGCTTTGGCATACAGCTTGTTCTCCAACAGGCGTTGTAGGACAATAGTTTGATGTTCTTCTAGGGTCTTTGAGAAAATGAGAATGTCGTCCAAATAAACAAACACAAATCGATCCAGGAAGTCACGCAGGACATCATTCACAAATGCTTAATAAACGGCGGGAGCATTAGTTAAACCGAAAGGCATGACTAGATACTCAAAGTGTCCTAGGGGTGTGTTGAAGGCCGTTTTCCATTCATCTCCTTGCCTGATGCGCACTAGGTGTTAATCAGTGCAGAGGTCTAGTTTCGTGAATATTGTGGCGCCCTGAAGTGACTCAAATGCGGAGCTGATGAGCAGTAATGGATATTTATTTTTTACTGTTATGTCATTATGTCCACAGAAATCTATGCAAGGCCGTAGTGATCCATCTTTCTTTCCGACAAAGAAAAATCCTGCTCCCACTGGATCCCTGCAGCTAGAGATTCACGGATGCATTTTTCCACAGCAGAGCATTCAGGTTTGGAAAGATTATACAGGTGGTTTGTGGGCAAGGCTGTGCCAGGGAGCAAGTCAATGGGCGCAATCATATGGTCTATGAGGGGGCAGTGAAAGCACTTTGCTCTTACTAAATACCTCCCTGAGATCATGGTATGCTGTGGGTACACCAGTGAGATCAGGAGAGCTTTCACTCACTGCAGAGGGCTCTTCGGGACTGGGGGTGCATGCGGAAGCCAAACAGTTAGAATGGCAAAACAGACTCCAGCTGATTATCTTGATTATCTGTCTAGGTGTGTGTTGTGCCTAGTTTTAGCCAGGGAAAACCGAGAGTGAGGGGTGAATCTGGTGAATGGAGGACGTAAACAGTGATACTCTCTCAGTGGTTACCTGAAGTGATCAGTGTAATGAGTTTGATGTGGGGAGTAATTTGAGCAAAAATCTGATTATTTAGAACTCTGGCAGGGATGGGTGGTTCTAACTGCACGAGAGGGATTCCTATCTGCGTGGCAAGTTCAGTCTCTATTAAATTCTGCTCGGAACCACAGACTACTAGAGCTAAGAGAGAATGAGTGGTTTGATTAACTACTACAGTAACAGTGAGTTGTAGTCGGGGCTTCTGATCAGTGTGTGAAGCGCCCACCCTCATTGAAGCAATGAAAGAATTTTGGCTTGCCCATCACAGAGAGACTTGTTTTGTGCTAATAGAAACTGAATGGACTGTTCATGACTGCCTAAGATGGCGCCCTGTTTAGAGATGGCTGTCCGTGCTGCGTCTGCTGAGACTGTGGTAGTGGCCAGATCTTACTGTCATGGCCGAGAACCAGGAAAACAGACTCAATTGCAGACACAGTCGGAGGCACTTGATAAGTGTGATAACAAAGCTTTATTTACAGACTGTGAAAACACAACTGAGAGTCAAACCATGAACTGTGAACTATGATATATACGTGAACTATGAAACGTACGTGTAAGACTATGAAACACTTAGGCAAACATGAACTAGGCAATCAATATGAAATACTGAGTAACAGTTTTAACTTGAATTTCCATGACATGGAGCAAAGGGGAGGTCAGACTGAGTGGAGGGCCCGGGAGGTTCGGAGTCACTGTAATGAGAGGAGACAAAGGTCAGAAGAGATTCCAGGTGCAGTTCAGGTGAGTGTAAAACGTGGACATGAACTGTCTTACTTGTTGCAGGTGGAGGACTGGCGTGGAGGGGGTAAGTGGTCCGGGTGAACAGAGATAAGTCCAGACGGAGATGATCTGAAGAATCCAGTAGCTGAGGCAGGGAGGCAGGCAGGTGAGGGTGGTGAGCATAAGCTGTGATCTAGAAGTAGCCGAGAAGACCAGCGCCCAAATGAAGGTTAGTATTGTTAATGTTTGAGCGTGGTGACTGGGTGGATTACCGTAAGCAGAGAGTGCACAAGGTGAGCAGAGATAACCAAGTCCAAACAAAAACAGGAGCACCAGGAGTCTGAACACAGACAGTCCAACAAAACACTGAGTCCAGAATGACACTGTTGGGGGGGTCGACCCGGAGGTCGACGGCACAAGAGTCCAAAACCAGGCAGTTCAGGGGGCCGGCTGCAGGGCCAGCGGTGGCGATGGAGCAGATCTGGAGGCCAACTGCACGGAAGGCAGCTGCGGCGGCGTAGGAGCAGGTCAGGAGGCTGACCGTCCGGACGGCAGCGGTGGCATAAAAACAGTTCAGGAGGCCACCCATGGTGGTGAAGATGTCCAGCCGATGGTCTGGGAAGTGACCGGTGAGGTGCTGGAACGTAGATGAGCAGGGCGTGCTGGACGCAGCCGAGCAGGACCAGACGAAGCAAGACCAGACGGCAGCATGGCAACCGCAGGCGATGGAGCTGGTGGTGGCGCTGCAGGCGACGGCGTGGAAGCCGCCGGTGGTGGCGCTGCAGGTGACGGCGTGGAAGCCGCAGGTGGTGGTGATGGCTGGACAGGCTCCTCGGAGACTTCAACAGAGCTAGACGGTTGAAGCGACCCCTCGGGACCTCCAGCAGGAGCAGAAGACAGCCGGACGGGCTCCTCGGACCCTCCAGCGGAGACAAAAGATGGCCGGAGCGGTTCCTCGGACCTTCCAGCGAAGACAGAGGCAGAACCGGCAGGTGCGGAGACCCCCGGCAGAGGCGAGGCAGAACCAGCAGGTGCGGAGACCCCCGGCAAAGGTGAAGCTGGCTGGAGCTGTGCAGGGCACTGGCTCTGCTCAGGCAACGACAGCAAGGTGCAGTCCTCAGCTGGCTGAATTAGCTCACTGGAGCTTCCAGCAGAGGAAGGAGGTGGCTGGGTTGACTCGCCTGAGCTCTCTGCGGAGACTGAAGACTGAGATGGCTCAGCTGAGCTCCCAGGTGACTTAGGCTGCACTGGCTTCATTGTCTCCAGGGGTCCAGAGTCTGCTGAGGGCTGAAACTCAGCCTCTGGGGAGGCCCAAGAGAGAGTGACAGTCTCTAGAAAGGCCAGCTTTTGAGAAACAGCTGAAGTCTCAATAGGATTGGCTCCCTGCTTGGAATAAGTGGGCGAAAAACAGTCCTTTACATAAACAGGGTGAGAGTGTGTAGTCCCTGAGTTGCTTTCGGTTGAGCAGGCCGTGCTTATACTTTCAGAGTTGGGGTTTATGGGTTGAATAGATGTAGATCCAAGCACAGAGGGAGCAGGTGAAGGTGGTGACTTAAGTGGTAGTCGAGCTAATGGCCGAGCTAAAGGCTGGGCAGTGGTCTGCACCAGTAACTGAGCTGAAGGTTGTGGTGGTAGTTGTGAGGATAACTGAGCTGGCGGCTGAGCAGGAGACGGAGCTAGCGACTGGACAGATGATGAAGCTACTAACTAAGCATCTAATGGAGCCGGTGGTTGTGCTGTTAGCTGGACAGGTGGCTGGACTGCTAACTGGGCAGGTGGCGAAGCAGGTAACTGAGCTTTGGACTGAGCATAAAACCGAGCTACGAACTGAGCAGGAAAAGCAGGAGAACCACCTTTACCCTCACTCGCCACACAGAAAACAACCCCAGAACAAACAGTCCCAATTGCAGAAGAAATGTCCTTCTCACTCACCACAGCCGGCTGCTCAGAAGTCTCGAAAACAGGCTGTGTGTCTCCCGGTGTGTGGAGGATGTTCCCAGGTGGAACATCCTCCACTGGGCTAGACAGGTAAGCAGTAGCGGCTGGGTGTAAATGCAATTCATTTAGGAGGAAGTTCTGTATCAATGGGGGCAGCGAGCTTAGTAGCCAGGGGAGGCCCGAAACTAGTCGCTGTAGCCGGCTCGCTACAGCGCAACAGAACTCGGGGATGAATTCAATTCAATTCAATTCAATTTTATTTATATAGCACCAAATCACAACAATACTCACCTCAAGGCGCTTAATATTTGTACAGTAGATCGTACAATAATAGATACAGAGAAAACCCAACAATCATATGACCCCCTATGAGCAAGCACTTTGGCGACAGTGGGAAGGAAAAACTCCTTTTTAACAGGAAGAAACCTCTGGCAGAACCAGGCTCAGGGAGGGGTGGCCATCTGCTGCGACCGGTTGGGGTAAGAGAAGGAAACAGGATAAAGACATGCTGTGGAGGAGAGACAGAGATTAATAACAGATATGATTCAATGCAGAGAGGTCTATGAACACATAGTGAGTGAGAAAGGT
>VVHJ01035993.1:7467-24625 GCA_015107715.1 Tylochromis polylepis
CAAATAACAGTTAAAAAAAAAAAAAAAAAAAAAAAAAAAAAAATGCAGCAGGCTATCATCTCCTCACAGGAGACTGGAAGAGCATGCAGAAAGCCAGTGCCTGTCTTCTTCCATACTGGTCATCTACCAAACACCTGCATTGGCTGACTAAGGTAAGGAAACATGTTTTCTGTTTTAACTATGGAAGCTGTTTGTTAAACAGAAAGGTATTGTTTTTAGCTAGCTGGGGAAGGTTTTTTGCACACATTGTCTAACTTAATTTACTGGCACAATTTCCTTGCACAGCAGAATGTCAGCAAGAAGGAAAGAGACGTGATTATGTAATATTGACTTGATGCATAAGAACATGTATTGGGTTTATCAGCTTGGAAGGATTATAGCAATTATTCCTTAACAGCAGCCAGTAAGTAGTAGTACTATCAGCTCACGACACCCATTCACTTCATGTTTTTACAATGTTTTTGTGAGAAAACTCTACAGCAGATGCTTCTATTGGTGGAATGAAGCTTGAATAGATAAGTCGAAACTTATCTGTTGAATTTCCTGGGTTATCAAAGGTTGTGCAATCATAGGTCATAAATGCATGTACTGAAAATTAAGCAATCACATCTCTGTGGGAAGTAGGAGTGCTGCAGCACCCCCTGTCACAAAATTCAGTCATCACAGCCCCTGAAAAATGCAAAGAAAAGTTCAATTATCCAATAAGTTTATTGTATGTCTTGACTGCTGTGTCTTAAGAGGCCACTCAGTGGCCACTGTGTATACCTGACATGTACGTCTTAAGTTTCAACTGTTTATTCTTGTCTGCTGTGTGCAGCGGAGTCGGGGAGCGCCCACCCTCACCTCCCAAAACCACATCAGCGAGGGATGTCACTGCAATTGATTTAAAATCTTTAAAAGCTTAACAAGAGCCCGACCACACGCACACACACTTACTTCAGCGAGTTCAAGGCCTTTCCCATGGCTCTGCTGGGGCCTCCCTCAGATAGATAATAGAACTGCATTAAAAACTGCAGGCCACCTGGATTTAACTGCACCACAGAAAATCCAGTATAAGGTCTGAGCATGGAAACAGGGATGCTGTGCAAAATACCTGTGGTGATCAGCACAATTGAAGAAATGACTGATTTTACAATAAACCATTTTGATGTTTATGCAAGAAACATTTAAACTGTGATAGCGTTTTCTCACAAAACATCGTAACAACACGAAATAAATGGGTGCTGTGAGCTGATAGTGCTGTCAAGAAATGACTTCAAGTGTACAGTCGTAAAGGTGGATTATATGTGCAATGCCAGCTGTGTACTGTATATTGTACAGTAACAATGTTCATTCACTATTGAAAACCTTATGCAAACACACCTTAATGTCTCACTACTCCACACAGGTGTTTCCCCACTCTTGGTGAAAACAGTATAATATATAGTTTGCGTTTAACCTTTCTAATAGAAGACATTGCACAACATTTTCTGTTCAACTGGCATTTTTCTTGGATGTGATCCAACTCGGTCCTTCCTTGCTGTTTTTCTCGTGTCACATCACAACTCAAATGTTCACATAAAGAGATTAAGAGAGAGGGAAATATGTTTATTCCAATAACCATCCATTTCACTCAAAATCATTAGATGCTAACTTATTCTCATTTACCATATTGGTTATTCCACACAGTTGTTGCTCTTACTAAGAGACCCTGATAATGAATGTTTTCTGTCATAAGTAGAAAAGGTATAGTCTTACCGTGATTATCCTGGGGGGCTTATAATTCTGGTATGTTTAAATAGATGGAATAAAACATTTTAGAAGATCTAACAGTGGTCTATATGCTGCCATTTTTAAGCCTTGTATATATCTGTACATTAAACTATAAGAATTGTGTATCTTACTTTATTAAGTTTATAATGTGAAGGCCTCAATTTTTTTGGCTGACTTACACTGAAAGTCTATTCATAATTACTGCACAGAATAAAACCATAGAGCAGTGTACCAACTTTTAATTTTTGAAAAAGACCCCGCCTTTTTTTAAATAAAGAAAAATCTTGCAAATATTATTTTCAACCACCAGAGGGCAGAAAGATTTTTTTTCCCCTCTAGGTGCTTGTCCAGGACGCACTTTTAAATGTGACAGATTTATTTTGCAGTGACTTTACAGTGAGGAAGAACAAATATATAACCCTTTCATACAGTTCAGGTCAGATTTAACCAGTTTTGACATCTGACAGTGTTATCCAGTTAGCCTGCAATTTTTCTTTTTGCCTAAAGTGACCACAAATACACACAAATTAAAATATATTTAAAAAAAATTACACTGCTTGTAATATTTCTTAGTGTTGCAGGTGCAGCCTCAAAGTACACATTTTTGAACATTGAGCTCGTGCAGGGTCAAATTTGACTCGTATCTGTTATGTTGATTTGAGATCCACTGGTGTGGATCAAATCAAGGAAAACTGCGCTTTTTGTATATGGCATGTCTGTGTTTTTTCACCGAGAACAGTGACAGGGTTCAATGGAGAGGGTATAGATACTGTCTTGAGAAGAAACCGCATTTCCCCAGATGCCTGCAGAGACAGGCACCTGCAGCACTTTGAAGGATCATGGGAGAATCTCAACAGCATAAAGGGCCCCTCACATACAAAACTACAGCCACTGCGTCAAGCAAAGTGCAGCTCACCACAAGTAGGCTGTGCTCTGGGGGACACTTTCTATGAAGCACATTTGCTCGACCAATAGAAGCAAATAATGACAAGGAGTTTGCGCATATGGTACCATGAGGGCACACAGCACATTCGTTTAACTTAGCTGTCAGTGCAGCCCATATCACTTTCTGTGTGAAGGGGACAAAAAAGTGCTCATGTGTGGTACACATGCAGCTAAGGAATAGAGGTCATAAATAGGAGAGTAGAGCTACACCTGTAAGTCCAAACACGTGCAATGTAATCTAAAAACAAGCAAATTAAAAGCCATTTACTCTGAGGTAACTGAGATTAAATTACCTGAAAAACAGCTGAGAGTAAAAAAGAGACCCAAAGAGGCACGGGGGATGGGGTCTTACAGCTATAAAGGTACCTAAACTGCCATTCTGCAGAATGTGGGAAACACGTGCAAGTCCCGCACATGCAAGGTTTCCCACCACTGATTTGACTGAAAGGACTACTTTAAAACAACCAAGTCTTAGTGTGTTGCGTTCTAAGTGTTCATTGCAGTTGTGTGAATTGTTATTGATAATTAGAGATATTGTGATTTTTCATGATATAGCAGTAAGGGCCTTGTTTATCAGTTATAATGGTTATATATGGTTATTATAACAAACCCCCCCAAATTTCAGAATGTTCTTGCCATGTTTACTTAATATTAGATGGGCTATTTATACATTCTAAATAGAGCTATAATTCAAAATTTGGTACAGACAGTTATTATCAGGGATCAAACCTGAACCATAAAATGAAGGCATGAAATATTAACATATGAGGAATGAATATGTTTAGTCAAAGTCCCTTTTAAACAGTAAAACCGGGATCCTCAAATCAAAGTGAGAAGAACTTAAATCGATCTCCTGACTCACACTAAGAGCGTGTCAGATTTGTAGTAGTCTGTCTACTGACATGATATCACTCTTAACTGCCTTGCTACTTGGTCTGTGAATCAAAAAGACTCCCCATTTTCTCAGCCAATCACCTCCATTCTTGTTGCGGCTGAGATGGTTTTTTTTTAAACTAGAACTGTTCTCTTCTGTCATCATGCCTCTACCACGCCAAACTGGCTTCAGCCTGTTTTATTCTTCCAAAATAGCGAGGAGTGAGCAGTGCTTATCTCTGCCCTGCCTGAGGTTATACTGGAATGTAAGGGAGGAATCTCTTATTTTTATCTGTCTGACAAATTTATCATCTGCTCCACTTCTAATCAACTTCACCAATGAGCTAGTAAGCCAAGATTCCAGTAACGTGTACCCTGTACCTTTATGCACGACCATCCACCCTCAAGTTCGTTAGAACTTTCTTGGTCAAGATAAACCTCAGTATTACTTATGATCCCTTCAGATATCCTGTGCAGCCATATGGCCTTAAACCTCCTCCTTTTCACAGCTGTTCAACAAATAAAGCCAAGCCAACTTTATTTATAAAGCACTTTAAAAACAGCTAGCACTGACCAATGTGCTGAACATAAAATAAGAAAAAATATAAATATAAATACTAAAAATAAAAATACAATAAATGGACGGGCAGCCAATGTAGTGAGTTTATTAGTTTATTTTTTTTATAGACTCATCATGTCACTTTACAGTCAACACTTGTGTATTTTAGTGTATTCTGCTCATTGACCAAACCCTGATCATTGGAACAGATCTTTTTAATTGCAGTACTCTTTGTAAATATCACTTATATCATGTAACACTAATCATAGTATTCACCATTTTAATTTCACACATCAAACAAGGAGTGACGGAGACTTTCTAGTAGCAGGTTGCTGATACTGGACCATCACAGCCAGAAAAATATTGACTTAATTAAAGCCTTAACAGTCTTTAATCTAGCAGAATATTATATGGGTAAAATTGCCCTCACTGTGACTCACCTTGGTGGCCTCCTCCTTGTGTTGCAGAATGGATCATGAGTTTTCTTATTTTGGATAAGGTACACTGATTTCCAGTAGCTTTCATGAGTTTCCTCCCACAAGACTTATTATATATTATTATTATCATCAGAGTGCAAATATGCTGTGAGATCTACATGCTATAGGACCTTTTTATATGACAGTGACAGAGAATTTTTAAGTTCAGTATGTTATTTAGTTTGAGAATGATTTATGTGTGAATTTTGTTTCTTTTGGAATATTGGTCAGTATTAATTTTACTTTTAATCAAAATAATGTGTTTTATTCAGTTGTGTTTACAAGTCTTCTGTTAAATTACAGTGACTCTCTAGAGGTATTTAAGTTCCCCTTTGTCTGAGTTTGGTTCCAGTCTCATTTCTGTATTGTGCTTTGTCTTTCAATGTCCCTCTGTGTCAAGTTGATCTTGTTTCCTCATTCAGTGGTGTGAATGAGGAAACGACAGTTTTACCTTGGTAGCTTTTATTCTCTTTGTTTTGTTTTGTGTTAACTTTTCCTCTATCTTGTTATGTTAATTGTCCCCAGCTGTGTTCCCCACCTATTTCTACTTCCATCAATACCTCCAGTATATACATTGTCTCCATCTTCTTTTGTCAAATGTCGAGTTGTCCACGTAGCTGTACGCTCTCTAGCTCTGTGTTCTCTATGCTCCTAGTGGTTTCTGATTTTTGGATTCCCTGGTTTGTTTGCTCCTTGTTACTTTTGGACTTTTTTTTTCTACTCCTTCAACTTACCAGCGTTAAAGGCTTGCTTTATGGTTTTGCTTTGATCTCCTGCATTCTGGTATTGGGCCCCCAAATAGACACTCTAAACTCCTAGCAGTGTAATTAATACACAGCAAAACAATTATGACACTATTTCTGAACTTGACGTAGATATGACAGCATCAAAAATGTGCCACATGAGTGTGTAGATACAAAGTTATTCAAACCCCATTCTGCATGAATGGGGTTCGAACAGGTCGCCAGTTTGTCACAGGGCTGGTTGTTAAATTAATATCAACAGGATTTCTCTCAAATTAAACAAAGTGTGATACTTTTGAGATTTATTTGGGGTCATTGTCCTGTTGGCAGTTCCGTCAAAACCCAAGCTTCAGCTGGCTCACTGATGGCATGATGTTTTCTTCCAGGATTTTGCCTGTTACACAATGTAGGTTTCCAGTTCTTGAGAAAGCAATGTAGTTCCGGAGCATCAGCGAGCCACCACTATGCTTCGCTGCAGGGCATGCTTCCTTTGTAGCATCATTCGTCCTTCCTGCCGATATACCACTGATCCATAGGCCAAAAGAAAAAAAAATCAAGTTTTTGCTTTGTCACTCTACAGAACGCTATCTCCAAACTTCTCTGGCTCATTTAGATGCTCCTGAGAATACTGCAGCCAAGGTTTTGTGCTGAGCATTGATCCAGTGTTTTGTACTTCCATGAAGTGAAACTTCAGTGATTGCTTACACCAGGTCCTGTGGTTGTTTTTCCTGTTGCAAACACACATGGGCTCTGCCTCTGATAATGTCCTCTTTCTGCTATGCCCAGTGGAGCCACAGTACATTTGATTTAAACCTTGTAATGTTTACTTCCAGTACTGGAAACATGTAGTGGCTTTGCTCTCTTTTTTTTGCATTCCTGCTTTTGTTTGTGGAAAGTAACATTGTGGCAACTTTCTCATCTTAGCCATATTGCTAATATATAATCAGATGTAATAATAACTTTAGCTGATAAAAAAAATTGTTAAATTTAGTTAGGAAATGTTTCTTGAAGATTAATAGAATTTCTTTTGTTGGTTCACTAACTTTGTTATTTTCATTGTTTTATCATTTATATGTGGATCTGTTGTGCTTCAGATTTGCATTGCTTGCTGTTAGAGGTGAGAATCTTGGTGAGTTTCTGTTCACAGTGAGCGGACACAGTGAGTCTGTGTAATTATCAGGGAAGGGGGCTGTTTTCCTTTTCTGACTTCAGGTGCCAGGCAACCTCCCTGTCCTTCACATTCCCCAGTTTCGGTCATGTGACCAGAGTTTGGCTAGAGCCAGCAGAGCATGACCAGAAACACTCACAGACTGCCCTTTCTTCTTTTCCCCCCACTCATCCAGGTTTAGGTATTTGATTAGATACAGTTTTATTATACCCTCGGGAACTCTGAGGTTAGTTGGTCCCTGTTTGCTTCCTAGTTTTAACTCCTTGGGTTTTTTTCACTGTTTATTTATGGTATTATTTAGAATTAGTTGTTTGAGTTAATCAGTAGTTTTATAAAGTTATGTAATCAGTATTATTTTAAACTTATACTTGACTCCTTTTAAACTTCTTGTCAAAAATAAGTCTCCTTCAAATGAAAATGATTCATTTCATTTGACTTCTTTCTATTCACTACAAGTGTGGTACCTGATCTTGGAATGGTTTAAAGTGCACCTGTGTGTAAATCAGTCATTAACAGCGACCAAACATGCCTGAGGGTCCTAGACCAGTCACTGGAACACCACACAGGAAATGGTGCTCAGTGGTAAACGACCTTAGATCATCATCCTCTGTCACATATCTGAGAAAAGAGCTCATTTGTTTTATTTATTTGATATTTATTTGATTTAAAACTTTCAAGTTTAAAGCGAATTTCTTGTAAATGTCTGAAACTTTTGTATTTTAGCCATTTGAGAGGGATGTCTTTGGATGCCCGCATCTATTATAATACAGACATACAAAAAGTTACTCTCAATTAGTTGTTGCAATTTAAATGAGCTCTAACCTGTAGTTACTGGAATCACGAGCAGATGTCAAGCAGCTCCTTGTCCATTGTTGGATGTGACATTGATACAGGAGTAAGAGACAGCAGCTGGAGAGTAACATGATATAGCACCAAGGGACCGCTACCATATTTACTGTGAGATATTCATAAATCTTTAACAGACCTGCCTTCCTCAGGTGTGTCTGCATGTGTTTTGAAACTATACTGAAAAGGATGTCTGTCACTGCGTAGAAATTCTAGCTGGTAGGAGTTTTACCATTTTAAGCTTTTGAGTTAAGATAAATATATGCTCCTTTGCTGCATCTTGTTATTAAATAAAAGATCTCAGACAAAATGAAAAACTAGATAGCAGAAGGTTAAGGAGAAGTTAAAGTTTTACTGCATTTGGTAAACACTTTTAAATCGTGTTTTTACTTTTATAAAATTGGAAATATTTTACTTTATGTTTTAATGTTATAGATGTATTTTTATTTATTTTATAGTATTTATTTTGATTTCAGTTGATTTTGCTTTATGAAGAACGTTGTTTTATTGAGCTACATACCATTGTACTTATTCAAGCTAGCTGCTGCACCAAAGACATTTCTTTACGCTGTGTTTGCATCCTGTTCGCTGACCTATAGTAAAGGTGTGTAGTGTTAATGGCTATTACCTGCAAATGAGTGTAGGGGCAAGAAAAAAAAAGAAATGCAGCTTGCCTGGAATGACTCCACTGTTTTGTGCTCACATTCTCACCTCTGCCAGTTAACCGATCCTGTGGCTAACTGTTTAGAGCGTATGTGGTAAAGTTGCCTGCTGGAGGTAATTTATATCTCAGGATTGAATATCAGGGTTACTCTCACAAAGACACCTGAACAGAACACGCACCATCACTTTTTGTTACTGGTTTACTGACTCATGCAAGAGTCAGTATGCTGTTAAAAGATTAACAAAAGCTTGATTTTATGTTCTTGTTGAAAACAGTTAAAAAAAAAGAAGAAAAGAGGCAATATCTTAAAAAGACATTTTTATTAAAAAAAAAAAAGCCATTGAAAAATACATGTCCATCAGTTGTATGTCATACAGCATGATTAACTCAGTTACCAGTTACCTCAGAACCCATGTTCTTTTATTCTCAGTACACACTGTGGACACTGTGTGTCCCGCAACACCCAGTCTCTCAGCAGTCTTTCCACAATGCAATAGAAGCTCCATTTAATGCATATTATCATTTGTCTTGGCTGATACAGGTCATTATTGATATTATTTCTACAGTATTTACAAGACATAATCCTTCTGACACCTCTGTATGCTATTCAACACACCACATTTTTCCATTTTGTACAGAGGGATGCCTCAGTATGGATGTGGCAGTGGTGGCTTGTGGAAAAAAAAATATGCCTTTGTAAACATGTTAAGAAGCTGGTACTGTATAAAAAGTATGTAACAGTAGCAATAAAATGAACGATATTAATCTGACAAAGATGGCGTACTAAGATATGCAGAGACATGTCTCTTTCTTTTTCAGTCTCTTGAAAAGCAAAAATCCCATCACAAAGATACTTAATATTACAGGCAAAATCAAATGCATCCTTTGTTGAACAGTTCTCATTTTTTTAATGAGCTCTTTGTCCAAATACAATCTGACTTTGATGGGGTGAGCAAGTTCAAGATTCAGTACTGTTTTTCTTTTTCTCTTTGGCTCATACATAGTCTTTCCTTTCTAAACCTGGGCCCCCGATAGAGCGTGGGGTAGAATAAGCCATTCGTGAAGGGTTGTATCTTGTCTCACGAGGCGGACAGGAGAAACAGAGCAGTCCACCACCCAGAATCAGGAGTGCAGCCGCTGCCCAGCCAATATACAACGCAGCCCCCAGCTCCCTCCGCTGAGCATCAGTGAGTAACGGATTGTAGAAATCCCTGATTATGGTGTTCGCAGACCAGGAGACAGGAATGAGCTGCATGACACCGGATACAATGAAGAAGACTCCAGAGATGATCATCACCTTGGCCTTGGATGCCTCGTCTTCAATGCAGTTGGTGCACTTGGCCCCAGCAATAGCAATGAGCACAGCCAGGATTGCTAACAGGATGGAGATGACTGTGAGAGCTCGGGCAGCTTGAAGATCTTGGGAGAGGGCGAGCATAGAGTCATAGACCTTACACTGCATCTGTCCAGTGCTCTGGACCACGCAAGTCATCCACAGGCCCTCCCAGATGATCTGAGCTGTTACAATGTTGCTGCCAATGAAGGCTGTCACCCTCCACATCGGGAGGGCACAAGCCAGAATGGCAATAATCCATCCTAAAATGCAGAGGGAAATACCGATCAACTCCAGCCCTATAGACATGCTGAGGGTCCTTTTTCTTCTCCTGCTAAAGGTATGTCACACCTGAGGTAAGATCCCAGAAAAAAATATCAACAAGGAAAAGAGTCAAGAAGACACCCAGATACGGTTAATTTCAGGCCTTGCATCTGTGTGTGATGATCTTTCACCTCGGCTTCACTAGTGCTGTTTTTATAAGGCCGATCAAGTAGAGGGGAGGAGTCCTCGATGAAGCTGACATCACCAAAAGGGGAGGAATTACCTGGACACTCAAGTCTTTCTGCTATCGGCTTACATGGCCAACTTCACAATGGGCCTGACCACAAAGAGGTCTTTTACAGCCAAAAGGGTATGCAGTGTTTTTAGAATCTGTCGGAAGAAAAAAAAAATATCTTTGTTGTCAAGCAGACTTACTAAAAAAAAGAATGTAAATGCAATGTTACCTTTTCAGAACAGCTTTGTAAAATAAAATTTTGTGAAATCAGTGAAAACCTTTGTTTCAGTTTCCAGCTGCTTATAATGCTGATCAACTTTTAGCCCAGCCTTACCTCTGTGGGATCATGTTGCGTTTTTAAAAAAATGTCTGATAAATGAAGAATTCTGACCTCAGTTTTTCCATAACAACCCGTTAGTCTTTTAATAATCGCTGCAAAAACCCTTGCCTCTCCCAAGTGAGGCAGTGAAGACTGACTGCAGCTTAGTTTTTGAAGCCATGTACAGGTTTACAAGAGCACAGACTCCCTCAAGTTAAGTTAAAGCCTTACACATACAAAGAGTAGAGTCACGAAGCTGGCTTTCACCTGGCAGTACTGTTAACCTTTATGGGTCTCAACGAATCCATCTGTCTGTAGAATGTCCTTGAATTTCTGTTCGTCCAGGACTGACTCCCTAGGAATGCCCCCATCCCCCGGCACTCTGTAACCCAGGAATAAAATGGGTTCATTGTTTGGAGTGAGAGTCCAGCTAGTTGACTGTGTGTAAGATGAAAAGGTAGCAGTTCTTGTTATCACAGAGCCAGCAGACATATGGGAGACAGGGAGATGAATAAGTGCTGTGACAGAGACTCTGAGTTGTCTAATGAATTATTAGTATGAACAGTAGAGTATAACTGACCAATCTACCATCACACAGAGACTTGGTGAAGTTTATATCATTGACGCTTACTTTATATAACTATTGTGTAACAGAGCAGTGGTTCTCAGCCGATGGTGGAAGCAACTAGATTTTAAAAAAGTCAAGACATACATTATTTTGTTGATGTTATAAAATATTACTGATGGGTGTATTTTGCATGATTTTTCTCAAATGTTGATGTACCAAATGGCTCACACTCAAATAGTAAAAAGGAAGAAAAAGCTACTTTTGGGTGTTCACTTATTCACAAGGGGTCACCACAGCAGGTAGCTACACGCGTTTGATTTTGTAGATTTTTTTAAAATTAATTTTATTTTACACCGCGTACCCTACCCTACACAGCCCCAAAGAGATTTGTGTTTCTTTCTTGAACTAAACAAAGCATTTTTTTGCTTGCAAATGTGTAAACCACATCCCTATAAAATACGGTGGAATGCGCATCGATATATGCTTTATATATTTTGTAATCTGTGACATGAATTCATCCAAAGAACATCATACACCTCAGATAACTGAAAAAACACTGACATCAGTTATTTTGCTTGACATTTATTTTCATGTATATTTTGTTGCTAATACACTCTTTTTTCTCTGCGCTTTATACTTTTTAATTGAAATTTGTTGCAGTCACTTAAAGCAGCCATAATCACACTATGATTATTTTTTTCATTAACTAAAAAGATACTTTGTAGATAGATAAACAGATTATCTGTAAGCCTTAGCAATCAGTCATTTTCAACAGTGAGGCCTCATTGTCAATAGTCAAAATGATCACAAGAGGTTTGTTTAAAAAGGGCTTAAAAACATGTAAGCTAAGGTAACAGTCCAGAGAAACAGATGTTAAAAAGCATATTGATAGATACAGATAGAACACACTGACACCTTATTCTAATACATTTATATGTATTTAAAAATGCGTAATCAATACAATTAAAACTGTAGGCATATAAATGAACATATTTTCTAAATGTGGACTGGAAATTATGCCATTTTTAATTTGTTAGCCTTCAACAGCAACACGTTTGCACTCAAAAAAAAAAAAGAAAGTAGGACATGACAGTCTACCGTGCCAGAATTTAGAGTTTCCTTCTGAGCGTGAAAGCAGAGGGATACAAATTTCTAAGAAATGTCTCTTCTCCTCAATTCTGAACATTCTTTTCCATGATGGCAAAGATGTGATAAAAGGGCAGATGTTTTTTTCAGACGTAGTCTTTCCTATCATAGTCACTGGGGGTGACGGACTTGGGTTGCGAGTATACCTTTGATGGAGGCCCATACTTTTTCTGGGGCTTCTGGGGCCAGCTGCACAAGAGGATGGCCCCTCCTGTGAGAAGAAAAGCAGCTGCTGCCCAGCCAAGGTACAAAGCCGCACCAAACTCTTCCTTCTCCTCCAGTTCCTTTGAATTGTGGAAGTCCATCATGATATTATGGGCAAACCATGACACGGGTATCATCTGGGTGAGAGATGCCAGGATAAAATTCACACCAGCAGCAATCATCACTTGAGCCTTGGTTGCCTTTTCATTCACATAGTTGGTACACTTTGCTCCCACAAAGGCCGCAAAGAGCCCCACAACTCCCAAAACAATAGAGATGATAGTGAGGGCACGTGCGGCCTGAAGATCAGGACTTAGATCCAACATGGAGTAATGAATTTTACACCGAATAGAACCTGAGCTCTGGATTCGGCACTGCATCCAGATGCCCACCCAGCTCGTTTCAGTAGTGATGAGATTACTTCCAGTAAAAGCTGTTACTTTCCACATGGGCAAAACACAAGACACAATGGCAAAGATCCATCCTAGAAAAGCCAGGGCCACTCCAAGAATCTCTAATCCCATTGAAGGCATGTCTGGACTGTCTGTAAATAAAGTGTCCACTGTCAAATGTCAAGTGTCAGATGCCTTCAGAGTAGTTTGAAGCGATCTGAATGATTTTTTGAGATTATTGCTGATATGAGAACAGATTGCTTTAAATAGGTGGAGTCACTTGGATATTGACTGGAGGAGTTCAAATTGCTATCTGCCCCACCTCGTTTGAACTGCCAGAAACAGCCGACTAAGCTTAATGATTCAACTTTCACGGCCTCAGTAGCTCTCCCACCTGTTTGGGTGAGGGGAGAGTAAACAGTGTCTTTATCTCTCAATTCTGCAGTAGTTAAAGAGTAACAGAAAAGGTAAAGATCGAAGGATGAATGGTTGAAAGTAGAGGACACGGTATCAACCTCAGTATTAGTATCATTGTAGTGGAGTGTGGCAAATGAGACAAAAAGAAAATTTGTTAAAAAATGCTTATTAATAATACAAGTTGAACAAATGAGTTGTGAATCCCATTAGTATTTTATTATACTTATTTGGATAAACAGTATTCACTGAACCTCAGGCATGATGGAGGTGGTGAAAAGCATATGGGAGGAAAGTTCTCTGGAAACCAGTGGGAGTACTCTGATTATGTGAAGGGTGCATTTGTATATGTGAAAGCCTGTGCATACTTCCGATAAATTTGATAAAAACCACCACCCCAAGTTCTACGGAAAGCCTTTACAATTCCATCTACAAATTTTTCAACTTTAAAAGTTTAGAGATATAAATGTTTCTGGAAGTCCTCACCTAGTGTTCTTTCTCTGCTTTTCATAGAAATATCATTTTAGAAAATGTCTTTTTATTAGAGGTTATTCATAAGAATGCTATTTGACTTGTTTTTCTCTCTATGAAAAGCACACACTGAGTTACTCAAGCAGCCTCAATTTAGGAAGCGTAAAATGATTAGATATTATATCATCATATTAGGGTGTGTGATGCACTGATATGTAACGCTGAAAACAGCTTCGCTGCATCTGTTCAGTTGACTAATCTGTCCTTCTGGGAAGTTCTTGACTAACACCACCTGTGGAACTGCAATACAACATAAAACCCCTGTAATACAATACAATGTGCATAGAACATATTACTTTTATAAAACTCTTTTAGGAACATCTGTGTTTCTCTCAGCACACGGACGTGTTTGTAGTCGTGAATCCAAGACACACTAAATAAAAGGCCATTGTGTTGGAAAATGCATAAATGGTCTGTTTGGATGTCCTCATGGGTGGGTGGAATGGATTATCAGTGTCCTTTTTCTGAAAATGATTGCATCAGTGATTTCAACTTTCATTTCAGTTTGCTGCAGAGAAAACCTCTCTATAATTTACACTCTGGCCTCCAAGATTCGACAGATCTTCCTCATCACACTTAAACAGAATCTGCACAGCATCATTTTCACTTTGTAAACCATTTTACTAACATAAACATTATTGACCTGATCATAGGAGCACAGCAGTCAAAAGCATGCCCTTCAGACACTGAATGAATGCTTGTACCTAAATCCAGCATTATTCAAGAAATTTATGTGTTCTTGAAGTTGCTGATGAACCTTTGGCCCATCAGGATAAGAACAGTAAAAATACGAAAAGCCTAAACATTTTATCCTGAGTCACTCTCTGCTGCGAAATGATGCACTCATATTTTGTCCACACCTCATTTGACCAGCAACAACATCATTATTTCCCTCTTACATCTGCAGTTTCTTTGAAATGGGAGCTGGCTTGTACTAATACGTTTTCCATCACTCCTGACTGGCCTCGGATTGCGCTGTTGTGCTCAATGACACATTTTGGAAGCAGCTCTGTGGTCACTGAAAGGGAATTTCTAGTATATTTAGAAGCTCGTAAATATACTACACTGTATACTAATATGCTAATAAATAAATGCAACCTTGTAGCTAATCCCAAAGTTAAGAACACAAGAAATGTTTTCCAACTTGTGTTTCTTGGGGATTTTTAGCTTTGCTTGTAAGTCAGAGTGGATTAAATCACATGAGTTTGCTGACCCTAAATGAAGTCCACTATTTTTCTGTGTCTGTATTGTTAAAGTGCTCTATTTACACATAATTTCGTCCATAGAAAATCTTTTCTTTATATAGTGTTTGCTTTTTTGTAAAAAGAATTCCAAACAGTTTTAAACATTCAAGTCATACTTTTTAGTCTGTGAACCCCACCAGACGTGCACAGCAATTAGTCGCAAAGACAAATAGAGTCTTTGTGGCTCAGTTGTGACTCGGCGCAGGTTACATCCCCCTGCAGATGGAGACTGTTATCTCAGACTCAATTTCACTTTGCAAATGGAGGGCAGGCTACGAAAGAAAGAGCGCACAATGTGCTCTTCTTAAACAAGCCACCCATTGTTTCTTTGTTCCATCTACATTGAAATAAAATATCTAAAGCTGGAATGCACCTGAGCTGCACTTATTGGTCAAACATGGCTATAGCTGGTATGTGTCCCTGCCTCTGCACACCAAAAAACCTTTTGGAATAAAAAGCACAGTACAAAGTGCATATCCACCATAAAGAAAAGCTGATAACAAACCAATTACTGAAAAAAGTTTTACTCTTTAACTGAAGTCTTGAAACTTGCTTTTGTCAGAATTTACTTGCATTGACATTGTGTGAAGATTTCTAAAGGTTAGACACATCTTGCTTTCAGCTTTTTGAGAAAAATAATGTTATCATACTTGCAAAAGAAACAACAAAAAAATGAACATCATTTAAAAAAAAATGTTCATGACAAAAACATGAAACATGCATCAGTTATTTAAACATTTGAAGCTAGCACCAAACATGCATCTACCAACCACACATTTATAAATGCAGATCATCATTTCCTCATGTCACACAGTCATACATAGTCTCTTCTGGTGTATCCATTGACTGATATGGTTTTTACAGCTGAGTAGTCAATGCGGGAAGGTGCAGAACCACCACCACTTGGTGCCGTGGTTGATCTGCGAGGACAGGAGCAGCAGAGCAGGGCTCCCCCTAGAATGAGCAGGCAGGAAGCAGCCCAACCAAAGTACAGAGCATTACCAAACTCCCTCTTCCCTGTCTCCTCCATCATAGGGTCATAGAAGCCCAGGACAATGGCGTGAGCTGTCCAGGACACAGCCACAAGAAGCAGCAGTCCAGCCACCACAAATGTCACCCCAGCAGCCACCATGAGGCGAGGTTTACTGCTCACATCCCGGCTACAGTTGGTGCACTTGGCACCAGCCACTGACAGAATGATGCCCACAATGCAAAGAACCATAGAGATGATGACCAAGGCACGAGCTGCTTGCAGGTCAACTGGAAGCCCCAGCATGGAGTCGTGCACCTTGCAGTGCATCTGTCCTGTGCTCTGTACAGAACAGTTCATCCACAAGCCTTCCCAGATAACCTGGGAGATGACAATGTTCTGGCCGATGTAGGCAGCCACTCTCCACATAGGCAGGCCACAGGTCACCATTACCCCGAGCCAGCCAGCCACAGCCAGGATGATCCCAAGGATCTCCAAACCGGTAGAATACATAGTTGGAGCAGGGGATGAGGAAGGAGCTGAACAAAATTCTGTTCCAGTGCGCTGTGAGATGGGAGGGCTTCTGTATCGGTGAGCTCAACCCTCTTGAGATGAAGGTGACATTGGATCTCTGTGGCTCAAAGGCCTGTGTAAGGCTTTTAGTGAGAGAGAAAGAGAGAGGGAGAAACAGATTCTACCTTCTTTATTCAGCTTAGACGATTGAAGGTGGAGTCAGCTTAAGGTGGTATAAGTTTTACCTTTAAACTGCACTTGGGTTTGAGGATACACCAAAGTTTTCTTTAAAATCAAATACAAAGGGAATTCTTGTAACATGAGACAACCACAAAAATCAATATTTTTATTGAAAGAATAGTTCAATGTTGAAATTTCCATTAACCCAGAGTCTTACTTTATAGTAAAATGCTGTAGATTTTTTCTGGAAGACAGATTTATTTATTTTTTCCTCAGTTAAATATTTACATTAATCATTTATTTACAAAGATGCATACATTTCATCGAGTCAAGGATACTTTTAGGTCTTTAAAAAAATGGATACACAGTATTTCAGACAATGTGTGCATGTTTCCGTGACAGCCTTAATGAAAAATGCGGAATCATTCATTGAATGAGACCCACATAGGAAAATAAAAGAGCAACAATGCCAGCCTTGTTTTTTGGTGGTCAGTCACATAATCCCTTATAGCGTCTTAGGAATTCTCTTTATGTCAGTTGAGACTTGTACCTATCAAGAGATTCTTGGATGACTTTATCCAGATCTATTACCTCTTTTTAATCCAGTTTCCTTAATGATGGCTTGTTGATACTGAAATAAAGTGCAATAGGCATATTAAACTCTTGAATAATCTAAATAACCAGAAAATCAAATAAAAAAAATACAAATCAAGGTGTAGTAATGCCCAGATATTTTCCCCTTCAAAAAATATTCACTCACAGGTGTTTGTTTGTTTGTTTGTTTGTTTGTTTGTTTTGTTTTGTTTTTTTTGGGGGGGG
>VVHJ01035995.1:0-10674 GCA_015107715.1 Tylochromis polylepis
CAGGCTGTGGTATCCCTTGCCTACAAATCCACTAAGGCATTCATGCAGAGGAACAAGTACAACGTTCTGGAATGGCCATCTCAGTCCTCAGACCTGAATATAATTGAAAATCTGTGGTGTGAGTTAAAGAGAGTTGTCCATGCTCGGAAGCCATCAAACCTGAATGTTTTGTAGAGATGTTTTGTAAAGAGGAATGGTCCAAAATACCTTCAACCACAATCCAGACTCTCATTGGAACCTACAGGAAGCGTTTAGAGGCTGTAATTTCTGCAAAAGGTGGATCTACTAAATATTGATTTCATTTCTTTTTTTGTGGTGCCCAAATTTATGCACCTGCCTGATTTTGTTTAAACAATTATTGCACACTTTCTGTAAATCCAATAAACTTCATTTCACTTCTCAAATATCACTGTGAGTGTCTCCTATATGATATATTTAACTGACATTTTTTATCCTAACAACCAACAATTTATACAGGAAAATAATGACTATTAACAAGGTTGCCCAGACTTTTGCATCCCACTGTAAATCAATTATCACTAAATTTTTGAAACAATTTCACAATAGTGGATCAAACTACATTTTTGAGTGTAGTAATTCACTGTAAATTATGCTGACAGGCTCATACAAACAATTCCCAAATGTCCAACAAGAAGGTCATAAAAAAAACTGTAATATTATATAACATTAACAATATCTTTAAAAGTTACATACACATACTCTGTTGTTCCCTGAAAGTTTCACAATTACCTTTTATGTGAAGGCATGGGGAAAACATACAAAACACATCAATTCAGTTTATGTGCTACAGAAGAAAGTTATATGAATTATAAATAGATCAGATTATTATATACCAACCAACAGACTGTTTATTAAATTGCATGCTTTAATATTTTATGACTTAGTTAATCTCTGCACTGCGCTGATAATGTACAAAGCACAAAATAATCTCTTTCCAGGATGTATTCAGAGGCTGTTTCAGAGGGAAAGGTATGTTCAAAAAAAGCAGAGGTCAAGATAAATATTTTTTAAAAAAAGATGCACATCTCTAAAAGGCACAAACATGTTGAGTGATTGTGATGGGGAATTGAAAATATGCGTTGTTCAGTATGTATATCGAAAAATGTTTAAAACTCAGGTAATAAACATATATAAGAGTGAGGTGTAATTATCGCTGTTTATGAAATATTAGTTTTTCTACTTGTTTAATGGTTTTTCTTGATTTATTATGTTCTTTGGTCTTTTTTGGTGATATCTAGCTAGAAAAGTGTTGATATTTTGAACGTGCTGCATATTAAAAGAGCAGGTGTGAGTACCTAAAGCTTCAGCCTGAACCTGTTTGGTCAATTTTTTATGTTCTTATCATTTGATTAAATCATCAAAACTTATTTATTTTTTTGCGTTGTTTGTTTTTGATTTAAAAGAAATGTTAATAATGACCAAATTAAAAAAATGTTTGACGTGATCACTCCTAATCTTATCACTATCCAGCCAGACAATAAGCCACACACGTACAGATACACTTACCATTGCGGTCTATGGCAAATGGCGTCCCTGCAGTCACAATTTCATAGTTGCAGATCTGGCTGTACTGTGGTGAACAGTCCTGGTCCCAAGCTTCCACCTTTAACAACCAAAAAACAGTTTAATCCAAGTCCTTCAGCAGTTTCCCACCTAACATAAACACTACTAATAACATTTTTGCTGTGTATGCTTCTTGTGGCATTGTTAGACCATATTCATTTATTCATTTATCTGTCATGCTGATTTTAACAACAAAGCAATGATAAAAACATAGAAAACTGATACCTGCAAAACGCTGTCATAGATCTTTCCTTCTGTTATTGATGCCTTGTACAGAGATTCCCGAAAGATTGGGGAGAACTCATTGACATCATCCACCTGGATGTGAACTACAGCCCTGGACGGAATAAAAAGCAGAAGAAAGAAGATGGTATGAGGGATTACACACTAGTAAAAATGTGCAATTAATGGGGAGTAGAAATGACTGAATTGGGTAAATAGGAAGACTAAGGATAGGGAAGAAGCACAGATTAACAGTCAGTGCTTAATTTATTTGTAGTGTTCTTCCTAGATTATGCATTGCATTCTGTGCTGCAATTTTTGCAAAGCTGGGCTGTTGTTCAAACTCCAAATTTTTCTCTCGCCTGTCCTCTCCTTACATTCAACTCTGAATGCACTGGGAGGCATTAACTCAGCTCTCAGATAACATTTGTGCACTAAAGTATATAAATGAAGCAATAACACAGATGTATCATGAAGTTTTCTTCACCGGTGACCTTTGCTGCCAGCAACTCCCACCGTATCTGAGCAAGCACATCTGGCTAATTAATGACATTAGCTTAATGAGGTCTATTTAGAATGTCATGCCATGATAATGTGACACACACAGACACACTCACTCAGGGTACAGTCTGTGTCATTCATCTCCCGCTAAAGAAATTCATCACAGATCCCTGTGCTGATAAATTTCTCTCCATTTCTCTCTCTTCTCCCATAAGCGGTGTCTTATTTTAGCAGCTTGGTGCTTCTGACTGAAGAACCAGAGGATTTGATTTGCTGCTGTCCACGCTAGTCTGCCTGTCTGTCAATCTAATTCACATAGCACCGCTACACAATTTACAGACAGACATTATATTGACAAACCATTAGGAGGACATATCTTCAGACATATCTGCAACAGCTGCGACTGCTAGGGTATAAAGGATATAAAAGAGACAATAAAAACATAAGAAAGAAACTAGGAAAGGAAAGACTCAGTCTTATTATCATAGTTATTCTTTTTTGTAACTCTCAGTGTAAGTTATGAAGGAATTTATAAATAGCCCTAAACCTACAGGAGCCTTTTTACTTGCATATTACACTTTTAGAATAAAATAAAGATTCAAATGAATGTAACTAAAGCCACAGACAATGCATAAATACAGTACTGTGCCTAAGTACGGAGTCACCCCTCATTTTATTTTAAATATTTTATTTCCAAGGAGCCAGACTTGCTTGTAATATTTAAAAGTGGTCTTAAGTTCTGTGGATTTTTTGAAGGTCTTTCAAAGTTTTTCTCTCGACACTGGCTACTTCTTTTCAATTATCGGTGCAGTCCTTTTTTCTGATCATTTTCAGACAAATGTCAATTTTAAACTGTTTAAATGATTTTATAATTTCTTTAGTTGAATCTATGAAAAATGACACAGTTTCACAGGCATAAAATAGTATTTTTTTTTTTTTTTTTTTGCACTAGCAAGGTCATTCCCAAAGAGCTATAAGCAATAAGGAGTCTGGAAAGCGTTTGATTGACAACGGCTTCATTTTTTAACATGACAATGATCCCAGACACTCTGCACAGAACAAAAGGCAGCCAACATCCAAAGAAGAGCTTTGACTGTCCTTCAGGAAGCCTGGAGAACTATTCCTAAAAGTTATTTTAAGAAATTGCAAGAAGGCTTCCCTAAGAGAGTTCAGGCTGTGCTGACAGATGGTCATACCAAATACTGACTTTCAAACTCATTAGGTTCGTACAAACTCTGTTTTTTGTCCTATGTGCACTTATTTCCCATTACTACTACTTTTATCATTATCATTATTATTATTATTATTACCACCAATGAAACATAAAGAAATCAGGGGTGGCTCAAAACCTTTGCACAGTTTGCATTTATGACAACAACTTTGCACATGACACCCAAAAAACTTTCCATCTTAAGACCAGTGCTCCTCACTGCTGGAGATGTTTTTCTCAGTTTTTTTAAGCGCTGTCATTGTTTTGTTGTGTTAGTTTCCTAGAAGTTAATGTGACTCACTTGAGCAGCTGCCTTTGTAACTCTGACATGAATATTTTGAAGATAACATCTATTATTTGTAAGACGTTGTTTTGTCCACCCCCTATAAATCAGCTATAGTTCCAGCTACACAAATGAGTCATGCTGTGATAAATAATAATAGGCAGCGCCGTATGTGACAGTTTTAATACTACATTTTCATAACAGAGTTTTCAGACAGCATAAAGAATCTCATAGAGGCACAAATAAACAAGACAGTCACTTTCTGAAATGTTTGGCGAGCTATAAAAAATCTTTAACATAATGACGTTTTATTGATTAAAGCAGAAAACGTTGTGTAAATAAATTCTTTGTCCGGACGTTTACGGAGCTAAATCGAATGCAGACACAAACACAGGAACAGTCGCAGCTTGACTTACTTGTGGGATTTCTTCCAGTTTGCACCACTTGGGCCGGCCCCACAGTCATAGGCCTGGATAATAAAGGTGTACTCTTTCTGGCTCTCACAGTCCACAGGGCTACTGGCTCTCAGCACTCCTTCTCCTGATGTGCGATTCAACACCACAGCCTCAAATGGAGCATCCTCGCCATTGATCTTAAAGGCACAAATCTCCCCTAAGAGGAACAGAAATGAGGAAATGCTACATTTAAAACAATTTCACAGTCAGAAGTAGTGAGGATTTTTTAAATTTTTGTTTTTTGAAGGCAAAAATGAAGTGCAAAGAAACTGATTTTTAGACAGTTTTTGAGTAGGACAGCATCAGCTAGGTGGCTAATAAAAATCTTCATCCTTTTCTTTTTGAAAAGGAAAAATGTGATTTTTAAAGACGCAAAGATGAAGAAGACAAAGGCAGCACAGAGTCAAACATTTGCACAGCACGTGGTTCATCAGTGGACAGGCACTGAGGTGTATTTAACGCGAAAGCAGTCAGCACAACTATCAGCCCTACAAGCTATTTAAGTCCACATTATGTGAATAAACAACAACAAAAAGCTTTGGGAAGTATTTCTTCTCTCCTCATTCATTTAATTTTCTCTTATGACACTGCTGGTAAAAATCTTATTATTTTGCTTTGTTTGTTTCTGCCTTTTTTCTCCCAGCCATTTTCTCAGACACAGCAGTAGCCAGCCAACAGCTCAGATAGTTAAAGATGAATCAAACTGCGGGTAATGAAGCAAAAACTAACAATAGACACTGCTGGCATTCTTCTTTACAGAATGGCTATCACTTCAAATTTCAGTCCACTTCTGGACACAGAAATCTTTGTCAGCGTGAGGAGCTCACAAAAACACACTGTGGAGCTCCTGGGGTGTAGTTAAGAGAAAAAATAATTTCTGATTTGTGTCGAGCTGCGCCAGCTCAACAAAGGAGTGAATTTGTCGTGTCTGCAAAGTGTTTACACCACACTCTGTCAGTGTATTGTGTTGTGTGTTTGTGACTCTAGACTCGTCTGCGGCATTCATCCCCCAGCACAAGTGTTCATTTCAGGGATTTGGGAAATCTTTTTTGCAGAGGCAATGAAAAGCTGGCGTGCTCTGACCCTGTGCTGGCTGATATCTCAGAACAGAGTGGGACACAGAGGAAATGCCACTAACAAACATAAAGACAAAGCTCCCTGTCATCGCTGGCTTCTCTCCACTTTAGTTCCTCCCCACTCTCATGCACACAGATCCTTTTAACCTGATTCAACTTTGCAAATCTGCTTTAGGGTGAAGCCAAACATTGTCCTCTTCAAAGTTTGATCCCTTATGAATTTTCAAGATGCTCGGCCCCTGTATTGTCTTCCTTTTAAATTTTGTAGAAATGACAAGTTTCTCAATATCACAGTGGGACACAATTTGCATTTATAGAAAGAAAATATCTGAAAAAGGGAAATAAGCATTCCTGTACATGCACAGGCAGGCCTATAGTCTCAGATGGGCCCAGATAGGGTGATAATAATACAGGGCTGACTTAGTGGTGGAAGAAGGAAAAGGTACTTCCATTTAACAGTTTGGAGGTTGGATAGGAATAAATTTTTCACTCCATCTGTTTTGACAAATGCGGTTTTTTGAATTACATTCTACACGAGAACCAAACAGAGCTCTATAATGAAGCAAGGAAAGAACGAGAGCGCGGGAAGAGGAGGAATAAGATGTGTCAATGTATATGTTAATTGTAATGACAGAGATTTCAAGCAGATTCCTACTTTGTCAGCAAGTACTTTGCACACACACCCATCCATGCAAGCATAATGTGCATACATATATAGACTTTCTTTCCCGCCACTTAGTTTGTTCCTCATCAGCAGGGGGATTGCTATAATTTCAGCCTTCTGTGGTGCATGGATGAAATGAAGCCCAATCTTTTGGCGTACACACCACGAGCTAAAAAGGGTCGGTTTTCAAAGTAAATATCCAAATGCATGGATTTTTGCTTCAGGGAGCTGGCCTGTTGCCACGGAAGAGAGGAAAATTCAAGAGTCAGCAAAAAATGGCTCGATAATAACAATCATCTAAAATAGATGGTACTCCACTGCATGCTTCAGTGGCATAAACTGCATCGACACAAAATGTCAAGCTGTCGGGAAACATGTATTTCATGGGATGTTAAATTGCCAATATAATGGAAAGGGACAGTAAGGATACAATTAATGAGAAAATGATTCCCCGCAAGCTAACACGTTGTCACAAGGAGCCAAAACAAATTTGCGCGTTCCCGCTGCAAATTGCAGGACTTGACAGAGCATTTCATTTCTTTTAACTTTGATTTCTATATTTCTGACTGGCTTACACTTTCTTTCCAATCTTCATTTTAACCACATCAAACGCAGATCGTCATTACTGTATCATCTCAGTGGCCCATCACAAAACTGGCTTGACCTAAACAGTTTTTTCAGAATGTGTTTTTGAATCTTTTTGAATGTCTTGTAGTCTCTACTTCCTCCACTTCATGTACCGAGTTTGTAAAAATTTATAAATTGAATTTGTGCACTCTCTTTTTTTTATCGATGAGAGTTTACTAAATGTTTTTGCAGATAAACCTGTTTGTCGCATAGTTTTCTGATTATCATTTGTTAAGTGATAATGTGATAGTCTTTATGATAAGTAAACACCACTAAACAAAGTTCCTCTGTGTGTGTGTGTGTGTGTGTGTGTGTGTGTGTGCCACAGATGTATCAAAATTCAAAACTCTCTGTGAGTGGTACTCATGGCCATTAATCAATGGGCTTTGATCAGTAGGTGTTGATCAATGGTCATGAGATTTTGCATTTTAATGATCAAGGAACTGTCCTCACAGCCCATTGTTCTCCAGCGGGCTGGTTTCAGTCATTATGCAAATCTGCTGTTTATAAGGTTGGGGAAGCCTGCAGTTAGCAGAGACTGAAGAAGTCACTTGGATGACTTGATTTCTCCCACTGAAAACGCTACGTCCAGATGAACAGAATCAACTTTTTGGGAGGCACAGATGTAGCCGTACCGAGAAACTTTGTGTATTTGTTTGAGCCTTTATTCATCTGAAAAGTTGAGAGATAGAGAGAGCAGGAAAATCACATATAACAAATGGTTCAACTGACCGAGATTCGTTTAAAGACTGTTGTCTTGTCAGCTGCTCCCTTTAGAGGTCACCACAGTAGATCATCTGCCTCCACTTCACTCTATCCCTAGCATCCTCCTCTGTCACATCAACCCTCTGCCTGTCCTATTTCCCTACATCCATGAACCTCCTCTGAGGTCTTCCTCTTTGCCTACTGCCTGGCATCTTCAACATCCTTTGTTCAGCATATCCACTATCCCTCCTCTGCACATGTCCAAACCATCTCACCCTTGCCTCTCTAGCTTTGTCTCCAAACGGCTCAATCTGAGCTCTCCCTCTGATGTGCTCATTTCTAATCTTGTCCCTCCTCGTCACTGCTAATGAAAATCTTAACATTTTCAGCTCTGCCACCTCCGGCTCCACCTCCAGTCTTTTTTGTCAGTGCCTCTATTTGCAAACCATACATCATAGAAGGTCTTTGTCTTTATTTTTTTTAAAAAAAGTTACAACACTCCTTAAAAACTAAAAGCAATTAGAGACAGTGCCAGTTAATAGAAAAACAAAATCCAGATTAATGAAACGAGAATTCTTGAGCACCTAAAATGAAGGCAACTGAACTTTAGGTTATCCCTTTAAATATCTAGGTTTCTCAATCAGTTGTTTAAGAACTGAAGATCTAAAAACCTTTTTTTTTTGCCTTCTTTTCAACCACTTACCATGACCTGGATGATTTATAACCCACATGGATGTTAGTGAAACGAGAACATCAGGTGCTATAAAAGCACTCACAGGTTCTTCCGGACTCCTCTGTTATGACCCTGTGGCTCATAATGGCTCTGCTTAATTAAAACGGTACTGTGAAAACAACAGCCCACAACAGGGAGAAAAAAAGCTTTTTGAAACTTTCTTTTGAAGTTTTATTTTTTAAAATACAGCTTTTTAAAAGTTTAACTTTTTTAGTGTTTTAAAAAAAATAAATAAATCAGATTTGATTGGTGACGCTGTACATGCAGCTAAATGAAAGTTAATTTTGATACATCAATTAATTGATGAGGCTTCAAAATTTAAGCAACAGTGGGAGAGTTGTAATACCTCAGATGTGAATGACTTAGTGAGTGGCATAAATTAACCTGTTCTGATAAAAAAAAAAACACAAACTTTATAATTAGAGGAAAATACTTTAAATACATGCAAGAATCAGCATCTAAAAACACAGACGCTTAAACATGAAATCTACGGCAAAACATTCAGGAAATGCAATTTACATTTCTTTCATCGTTTCCTTTCTGTGTCATTTTTCATTTCATTTTTATTTCTGTGTGATTGTAGAAAAAAAGCAGTACTTTCCAAAAACAAAAATAAACAAAAACAAAAAAACAACAACTAACATTCATACATACTGAAGGGTTATCTAATCACAGTGACAATGTAAGAGGAGACAGTATTTCATCGTAACACTAATTTCAAGTAAATCAGATATCTATGTATTTCTTATTTAACAGGTTTTTAAGCAAATATTTAAATGTAACAAAAGTGCCGCATAACTTGAAATCATCTCTGGTATTATTCCCTAAAATTTTCCCAGTAATGGAAATACAGTGTGTTTTGTTTTTTTTTAAAATTATTTATTATCATAGGTTTTTGAAAAAGAAATATTCCTCTTCATTCGTAATTGCTTGTTCTCAGCTGGCACAAATCCTGGACACCTGAAGGTAATTGATGGCTTTATACTAATAGATAATCTGCATAATTTTAAAATCTTTTAATTTAGCAAATTTTAATGTAGTCAGCAGAATGAATAATGGTTTGGTGGCATCATAATAGTTTGCTCTGCACGCTTGTCTGCTATTTTTTTTTGCAATAGAATACTGAGTTGGTGATCGTTTTATACGCATTTCCCCATACCTCCAAATCATAGGTCACGGGTTTCATCTGGAAGCTCGTAGGACATTCACACTCTGATGCCCCAAAACAGCAGGCAAATAATAGTCACATCCCCGTTGAAAACATCACCCTTCTTTAGGTTCATAACGTAATAGACACAGGATTATGAAAAATTCAAGTAGTGACTTCTAAAGTACCGAAAGTCTTATATGAACCCACTTTCTCAGTCAAGCCTCAACAGAGAAACAGAAAATTCAATCATGTTAATTCCTTTTCTTAATCAAATACTGTTGTGACTCCATCTGGTGTGTCTGTGCACATTTGTCTGACTCTGTGCAGAGCAGGAAACACAAAAGCTTTACTGTGACAGTGTGTGTGTGTGTGTGTGTGTGTGTGTGTGTGTGTGTGTGTGTGTGTGTGTGTGTGTGTGTGTGTGTGTGTGTGTGTGTGGTAGGAAGGAGCTGTAAGACCCTGATTAAAGAGGGTTTCTAAGCAGAGTATCAGGCGGTTTTAAGCCTTGATTCCTTCACTCTCTTGCCTTCAGCACTGATCTCACGGTCACCCTTGCCCCTCAAGTTTAATTAATGGATGGCTTACACTTCATCCCACTACTGGCTCACAGATAAACTCTAACACTACACTCAGTCAGACCTATGTGTGTGTAACTGAGTAGTGTTACAATCCTCACGCCTCCTTATGCACCCAATCTTCTGCAAATTTTCTATGAATTAAGTACAAACATGCTGCCCAATATGCACAGTGTGCTCCAAAAAATACACACTGAATAAAATCAGAAATAATTTTGAATGCTTTATTCAGTGTCAGATTTTAATGGGACTTGGCTTTTCCTTAGCTGTGTGGGTTTTTTTTCTCATGCAGAAAGATAAGGGTGTGTGCCTTTAGTCAGGTATCCAATAGCAGTTTGCAAATAATAAAAATGTTTCTACTGTTAAATTAGGAACTTGATTCTGATTTGTAGCCTGCAGTTTAGCAAGGTCACCAGATCCTTGGTAACTGGTTGGATTTTTGCAACATTTGTGAATTTCATTGTAGTTGCAAATTAGTTCATGAAGACAGATCTTGCTCTGAATCACACATGGATGATTGTACAGTGACTGAGCAAACGATGTGCTATAAGTCTTCTGTCACTATGAGCTGTGAACTGTTTAAGTTGTTCCAGCTAGCTTCTTAGTAGAAAGGTAACTTGGAGTGGAAACTCCTATTCCAGCCTGAATGGATCAGTGGATTCAATATTTTGTCAGCTTCAGACTTACCAACTGTACTTTTATGGACATTATTTTAACCCCCGATGCTCCATCTGTACTCAGTCACCAGTTTCAAAAGGTATACAGTCTAATGCAGTCCAGTAAATACTAGATGAGACAGGGCTCTGTGTCCACACACACACACACACACACACACACACACACACACACACACACACACACACACACACACACACACACACCCGAGTTT
>VVHJ01035995.1:10694-27055 GCA_015107715.1 Tylochromis polylepis
CACACACGCATCAGTTTTATTGAAAATACACCTCTAAGTGATTCAATATAAATGCAGTACTTGAGCATTATAAAGAGATCTCCTCTCCAGCTACTTTTATTTTACCGTTGTTGTTTTGAGAGAGTGGTGTTGGAAGAGCAAAATGCAAACGAGAGAAAGAGGATGATGAAGGTTCATGGCCTTACAATAAGCCTTTTTCCGTTGGCTTTAAGGGGATTGTCTCCGAAGGTTTTGGTGAAGACACAGAGAGGACACAGAGCACCTGGCAGTGGACTTGAGGTGATGTTGTCAATGTTAGTAGTGGCTCTTTTGTAACCGCATTTTATAGAGATTTTTAGGCCCTCAGTCAAAGCTTTATTCCACTAATTCAGACTAAAAGACCACACTGCTAGAAGAAAGGTTTATTGATTAGAAAGTAACCAAGGCTTGTTAAGTAAGCTTAGTATTCGATTCACAAGTCTCCATTGGTTGGTATAGTGAATGAAAGCATCTCTTTACATATACTGCAAACAAGGACAATTGTGAAAATAAATCAAGAAGAGTTCTTACCTCTTTAAAACTGAGCTAAATTTACTTCTGAAATGTCTTCTGATGCAAACGCACCAGAATCGATTTTCTCATCTCACTCTCCTCCAGAAAATTCTGCAATAAATAGTCTCACTTTAAGGAGATAACAATCTAAATGCTATAAATTCTTTAGCGCCTGTTTGGCACGCTGAAATGCAATAAAAAGCTCGGTATTCACACAATGTGCATTTGCCACTTTAACTCCAAGTCAGTTAAAGAAAGACATGCAGGAGTAATTCATCCGAGTCTCCTTTAGATAGCCGACCACTTCCTAATTGCATTTGGGAGATTGTCGCACCATCCACTTGACCTCAGGGTGACAAAGTAAAAGCTTACACAAATGGGACGCACACACACAAATGCACAAACACACACACACACACACACACACATTTAGGTTATCTATTCACCCGGGACTGCTGATGTCTTAGACAACACAATATAGGAATGGGGAGAATTCATTATCAAAGACAATACACATTCATTCTGCTAGGGGCTTTGGAGGTCTGTGATGCAATTAGTGTTTATTGGAGCCTCTGAAGTTGTGGGATTGGAATTCACCAGATGAACTGTTGCTGTCAGTGAAGATGTAGTTGTGACTTTAATGCTGAAGAGGAGAGCATTTTGGCCTAAGTGCCTAAAACCATTAACCGCCGAACGAGGCACAGGTACAAGAGTTTAAGTCGCAAACATCTGGATAACTGTGATAGAAAGATGATGGTCTGAGTGCCATATGCTTCAGCCGGGTGCAGACTTGTTCAGTAAAGATGGGTAGATGGAAAAAGTTGGATTACATCAATAGCATAAGAATAGAAGAGGTCAAAGAAGTGGATTAAAACGTGAGGCAGAGCGGGCAGAGACCCTGTAGGGGAGATGGAGGCGGGAGGAAGTATACAGAGAAATACCAGTGTGTGAGATAACTAAAGCAGATATAAATAACACTACCAACCTCTTGAGTATCTCATCATGGTTCTACTTCTCCTCCTCCTCACCACCTTTTCCTCCCCATGCTTCATCTCCCTTCTGCCGCAGTAGCTTTCCCAGCGGTAAGCAGTCATTTAGCTCTTAACATCAGCACTCAGATGCACCACTCAGCCTTGCCCTCCTTCACCCCTGACACACCTCACACACACTCGTGTGTCTACACTCTCGCTCACCCTTATCACCTCCTCCTCTGCACCTCAGTCAGCTGCTGTTTAATATAGGTCACCAGCTAACGATTTAATAGCTTCCTGCTCTGTCACTGATCACACATGCAGCAGCTTATATTTAAACACGCTCCTGGCCAGGATCGTGCTGCTTTACAGTCATAATAATATAAGACATTTTTTTTAAGATCATCCATCCATTTTCTTAATCACTTATCAATTTCAGGGTTACTGGGGCACTGGAGTCTATCCCAGCTGTCACAGGGCATCCCTTTTCGTTCTGTGTGTCTCAGGATTGGAACACAAAAACAGTGCGACACCGATCAATTTAAACCATAAATCCATTCAGGTTCTCTCTTTTTCTATTGTACCACCTCCAAAAGGCTGCAGTTAAACCTCACTAGACACAGGTTTACAACTTATAAAGTGCTCATGTCAACTTTTCTTGAAAGCTTTGATAAATTAAACCAGAATTGTTGCTCAAAGGTAGAAAAATGCTCCCTAAACCAAACAAGGTTCATATTTTTATGTCAGCCAAATGTATTTTAGTTAAACAAATGTTTTATGGATTAGGACTGGCAGAAACCACAGTTGAGCATCTCCAGCTTTGGAATCTTAAAGAATTATGGATGAAATCTAGTCATGTGAAAAATAAGGTTTTCATAGGACTCTAAGCATTTCTGTTAAAAATTAAGTCCCCCCTCCATCATTGTAGAACCACCTGTAGCAACAATATTTTTAATGAATGTTTCTGTGCAATTGAGGTTTGCGGGCATTCACTTATGCACAGCTCTCTTAAGGACATGTCACATCATTTCAGTCAGGTTGAGGTCTGGACTCTGACTGGACTATTGCAACACTTGGTGTTGTAGATTTAATGCTGTGCTTGGGGACATTGACCCAATTTCATCCAAGCTTTAGATGCCAGACAGATGGCCTCACATGTTCATGGTCGATTTAATCACTGCAAGGTGTCCAGGCCCTGCAGCTTTAAAACAAGCCCAGATCATCATCGCTCCACCACCGAGTTTGACAGTTGGTGTGAGGTGCTCGTGCTTGTTGGGCTTCTTCAAACATGGTGCTATGCATTATGGTCAAACATCTCCACTTTGGTCTCATGTGCCCAAAAGACATTGTTCCAGAGCATCGTTTAAGGTGAATCTGTTTAGGCGTCCACTCCTGAGAGGATTGCGGCATTCATCAAACTGTGAAAAATTCTGCTATTACAGTGGTGCTCACACTTGCTGACGATCAATTAATCAAGTGTAACTGATTAACAGTACCTGGCTGCTGCTTACCCTCTTAATGGCTTTGGAAGCAGTAAGGGTGTATTTCATTTTTCACAGGACTATATGTAGGCATCACAAAACCTGCTGCAACTCACCCTGATGAGGATATATCTGTACCAAAATTCATTGCTACCCATTCAGTATTTGCCAAGACATTTCAAAAGTCACTAGTAGCACAGACAGTGAGTCAGCCTCTGGCTGAATATGATACATAAATTGGCAGACGGAAACTCGACTGACCAACATCGGAATAAGTAGGTCCTTGTTGGTATTGTATGCAAAATCATTCAAGCATTTTCTTCCCCCATATATTGGAAGCAAAATACAATAAACTGAAGATAAAAGAAATATCTTCTTTTGCTATTTTATAATTGTAAAAGATTATTATAAATCTGCAGGAGACAGAAAAAACTCTCATTAAAAAGGATCAATTCCCCAAAGCCTACCTGCTCTCCTATTAACCTTTTTGTGCTGAACATCATCTGTTCATTATCGTTTCAACCAAATCACACCTCTTATGAGTGACATTCAAATCACTGTGCTTCGGTTTCTTTGTGCAGTTTTGACACCCTTCTGTTGGGCTGCAGGCTGGCTAGTTCTGAGATAATTACAGATTTCCAGGTACAGCAGGGAGTTCCCATAAGCCTCTGAGCTGTAAATGTCACTGTGGCTCTGACTATGACCTCTGTCAGCTCCGCGGCACACTGAGAAGAGAAGGACATGGTTCAGTAGCTTAGACACACTGACACAGATGCTCTCACAAACTTCCTATCATGAACACGTTTCACTAGTGCTGACTGTTATTGTCACATTTTCATCGTCTCTGTGACAATAAACACAGCACTAAAAGCATGTATAGGAAAAGTGAGTTTAATTACGTGCGCCATACAGTCACCCTCAGTATGCGAACAGCTAACTTTGTTGCATGTTTGACATAATTTATTTATTCAGAGGACACATGTTACTCAGCGGCCAGGGCCTATGTTAGATCTGTATCCATTAAAGCTAAAAGACATAGACATTTAGAAACAAGAATTCCTTCTGCTACCTGCCAGCCCTTTCCAGGACTGTTTAGCCTAAATGCTGGACACTTTGACCCACTTTGATCCATGCTATTCACTGGATGTCAGTCTAGCTCAAAAGTTGACGCAAGCTCTGTCTTAAATGTAAGACAAGTGCTTAACTGTCAAAGCCAGTTTAAAAACTGAACTGATGTTGAACTCCAGAAACTCTCAAAACATGGCCCACATCTCTCACTAAAAAGATAAATATTCACTGTACAACCCCAGGCAGCCTGCACTGTGATTTACAGTAGTTTAAGACTGGTGACCTGTCCAGGTTGTGCTCTGCCTTTCACTATGGTGGTCGGGGTAGGCTCCAGCCTCTAATCCTGAACTAGATGGATGGATGGATGGATGGATGGATTGATGGATGGATGGATTGATGGATGGATTGATAGATTTTGGGCAACCTACCGTAGCACTAATTGAGCATTGTTTAAATACCACAGCATGCGTGAGTATTGTTCCTAATCATGTCCATCATATCTTCTTATGGCTGCTTCCAACAGGATAACACACCATGTCAAAAAGCTTAAATCCTCTCACTATGGTTTCTTGAACTTGACAATACTGTTTACTGTACTCTAATGACCTCCCAGATCTCAATCCTATACAGCCCCTTTGGAATGTGGAGAAATTGGAGAGTCACATCATGGACGTGCAGCTGACAAATCTGCAGCTTTCATATCAGTATGGCCCCAAATCTCTGAGGAATGTTTCCAGCACCTTGTTGAATCTGTGCCACAAAGAATTAAGGCTGATCTTAAGGCAGAAGGGGGTCCAATCCAGTATTATAAAGGTATAATTAATGAAGTTGCTAGTGACTATATATCAAGTAAGACCCACTAAAAGCATATTTTAATATGCGAGGAGCAATTATTAAATTATCCTATTAGGCTTCTATGATGAAAGGGTTAATGAACAGCTGTCTTCTATTCCTTAATTTAAATGCTCTTTCTACTACTGGCAGGTCCATTATTATTATTTATTTAGTTAGTTAGTTATTTTTTATTTATTTATTTATTTTTTTTGCATTTAGTGGATAGCGGAGTGGTGAAGATATATAGAAAAGTGGGGAGGGATGAGAGGAAAGACACCCTGCAAAAGGCTGCAGGGCAGACTTGAACTCATGTGGTCATCTTCTCACGCACTGAGCTATCAGATAACGTACACTTATGTTCTGTGTTTTGCGTTTACTATCCAAATCCCTGTAGAGCTGCTGAATCTGAACACAGTGTTCTACAAATAGAAGGTTTTACTCTTCAGCTTTTACAATCTGTGAACAGACTGCACCATGGAAAACAAAGCAGATAGATTTATCCATTTCATTTGTTTCTCTGTTTAATCTCCTCAGGCACTTTGTCTTCCTCCTATTTGGTGAGAACAGATACATAATCATTTTCACATTATGTTATAGATGTTTAACTATAGAATGTGTTAACGCAAACATAACATCAATGAAATCTGACAGGTGGCAATTGAGATCCACATGAGACCTTTTGCATGCTAATACACACTTATTAAAATGACATCACTGAACCATCAGTCAGGCGGGCCAGCAGGGGGGTCGCCTGTGGGGTGAGACTGCACGTAGCATTCGTCAGGAAGGTAAATTCAGAGAAAACATCTCAAGAGAAGGTAATGAGCAGTGTAGTTTTGATATGCTGCAGAGGTTAAGATAACCTAATCTGTCAACTTTCATTGATCTCTGCATGCTGTTTATGTTAGTCGTAAAAGACAGCAGGCAATAGCTCATGCATGCACCCCTGTCATGTTTGATCATTTGGCAGTTCCTCAGCTGAAGTAAATGTAAAAGTGTCTTTTTGTTTTTAGAGCGAATAGCTCCATTCATTTATACAGCCATGAATCACAGTGTGAAACTGGAACAGCAGTAACAATAGATTTGAGTTTTTCATAACTGTCATATCTGTTTTGTCTCTTGTGAATACTTTAACAGCATTTAATTAGCTAGACAGAAACACAACACTCTTTTAAAGGAAAATAATGCATATGCACAAAGCACATAAAGGCACATCCTGCTTGTGGAACAGAGTTTGATCGGTGGTGTGTTAAAAGAGTCAACATCCCAGTTGGTTTACTTTGTTCTCTGTGATTGTTGAATAAGTGTTTTTGACACAACATTTTATTCATAATGTTAAGGATTAGCATAGAAAATTCTATCAATTCCATATGATAGACTAGCATTTTATAGTTTAGTAGCTCGGACAGTTTGTTACTTTGTTATATATATATATATATATATATATCCTTCTATATTTAACTGCCATCCATACTTTGTCGTTGAATGACTACCCACTAACACATTTAGTGATGTCTCACTAATTAGATCTTGTATGAAATTTGGTCCATTATGCCAAAATCATCATATATAACACCCAATGCGTACGCACTGCGAGTTGACAGATTCATCACCTCATGGCGACAGCCCCACTCGTGATAGTTAAATGACAAGAAAAGGTCAGCAAAAGGTCTTAGAAGGGCAGGAACGGGTTGATATTAGATTGTCTTCATCCTTTTGTGCCATGGGAAGAGGAGGAACCTCCTTATTCCCATTCGTCCTCTTTTTTTCATTTTGGCTTTATCCTCCCTCTCACAATTAGAAGAGACAAAGAAATCCTCAGGGGTGTAACATTAGATAAAACCTGAGAATGAATACTAATAACCTTACTGGAAATGATAAATTAGTTCAGCAGCTGCTCAGCGGAGCTCCAGGTGGTTTTAACAGTACTAGCACATGAGGGTGCTCAGTTTTAGTTTTTCAGAGTACTTTTGGAGATATTAGTTTGCTAAAGACTGCAACAAACTAAATCTCGCTGGAAGTGAGCCATCTTTATTTAATATAAGTAAATGAGCATAAGCGTCTGTGTTAAAAATAAAACAAAAATAAATCAGTGATTCATGCGCTTATCTTTTTCATAGTTGTTGTGAGAGTTACCTGAAAGTGTACATTTAAAGGGCAGCTGATCTGCATTTACCTTGAGTGACTGTATTACATGGACAAAAGTACAGGGCCACCAAAAAGAGCTGCTTGGCCACGGAAACCCACACCATGAAGTTCCTGGCGCACGGTTTTTATCCCGATGTTAATGCCAGAGGACAACTGGAGCCCTGCAGTCATTGAGTGAGCAGAGTGTTGGAGACTTTTACTCACTATGCACCTCAGCGACCCCACTCTGTAACTTTACGTGGTCTGTAAATGTTTAATTGTAAAATTGTTATCAGAAACAACCTTCGAGGAGCAACTTTTTCTTTTCTTACTTTGAGTACATTTCAGAGCCTGTACTTTTTCACTTTTACTTGGGTAACAAAAAAAGTTGCTTTAGTAATTCAACTTTTACTGGAATATTTTTTAACCAAGGTATCTGTACTTCTGCTTAAGTAAAGAAAGTCTGTACTTTTGCAACCTTTGGTAACAAATTACTTTCTCTGGCGAGTGATTAAATAAAATACTGGATTGTGTAACGCGTTACTTTTTTAAAATAATAATAGGAACACTGTGTATTATTACTATTTTTTAATTGATCTGCTTAGAATTAAAACACAAAGTCACAAATCATTATCACTCGATACTCGCGCCAGGCCTGTGGTGCTTTTTCAATTTCTTCATTCTGTTTTTAGTGGTGAGTCGAACAAAATTCCATCGAGGATTCAAATTTTGGCGAGTGTAAAGTTATGTGAAGGAGATGTACATTGCATATTATGTTCATCAAAATGAAAATGACCATAATATGCAGGAAAATCCAAAGAATCTGGATTTATTAAAAAATCCTTCTGAAAAATATGTTAATAATTGCTGTATGTGTGATGATGTTTGTGCATCTCCTGACCCAACTGACCCCATCTCCTCCTGTTGAGAAAGTCATAGAGTAAATACAGCCATATATACATGCATACACTATGATCATTTTAGTGAGAAAATGTCGATAACCACTCTGGAATATTTGCTTCATGAGCACTTCATAACATCAATACGTACACAAACTACCTGGCATTAATTCAGTGGCCAAGTGACATTGCCAAAGGATTTCTGAAATACTTAACATCTTCGTGCAAGGTATTTGGATTTTGCATATTTTTTCAAAGTAATTTCCTTCTATAGGGAGGGAAATTGAGTCATTTGCAGGTAGTGCAGAGGCAGGAGAGTGGTTATAAGTATATGTTAGCTGGAACTCTGACTTAGCTTAGCACTTGACTGATGGCCGCCACTGCCCTCATCAATTACTCTGTCACTTGTTTGAAATTGCTTTTCAAACGTTCTGACACTTCTGGAAAAAGTGAGTACTCCTCCTTTTTCTCCTAACAGCAGATAGAAGCCATGGTGCCATGCGACGACACCCAAAAATCGTATTTTACTTGCACAGTTGTCAGATCCTGTGCGACCACTTCAGAGATGATTTAGCCCTGCACTGTGGAGGGAATGTCAAAATGTGTGAAAAACACAATGAGCAAAAATAATTAGCAAGGGTAGTGGGGGGAAAGTGGGCACATTAGTCAAAAAAAGAACGAAAAAAAAGATATCTGAATGACATGGCAGCAGTTTTGACTGGATGGCACAAATAACACTGACTCACTCAGTTCAAGTATGAAATTCTGGATTTTGTTTACAGCTTTCAGTTTATCCATAAGGTACAAAATACAGTATAACCTCACAGCAACCACAGGCAATGCGGCAAGGGCAGTCTCTCCTCTTGTCCTCTGCTCTGTCCCTGTGTGTGGGCTTGGTGGTGACATGACAGCTCATTCCTAGGCACTATTAATGACAGAGCTCCCCTTTTCTAGTGCTGACTATCATCTATCAACCAACGGCCAAAGCAGTCATCGCTCCTTCACTAAATTATAGCCCACTGCATGAGACATAAAACTGGATAATGGGCTGAAAATTAGCAAATTACAATCATTACACTGCCATAATTGACCCTTGAGACCCATGTGCAGAAGTACACATCAGCCTTAAGGTAGTGTGCGTGCGTGCGTGCGTGTGTGTGTTTGAGGCTCTTAATTAGGAGTATATTGGACCGTGAGGATAAAATCTAATTTACTGAATAGCAGCAAACCCAAAGCTAACTGGCAGTAAACAGTGAGTCTTAGGCTGTTGACACCCTCAGATGATTTTTGCTCTACTCTCTGCTAAAGGATTTTAAAATGTAAAACCATGAAAAACACTATGAAAGGAAGACTTGTTAGATATAACAATCTACAGGGATAGGACAGCCTAAAAAAGCAAAGCACAAATATTTGTATTTGTATATGTATTATTTCTAACATTTCATTTTTTCCTTTCTTTTTCTTTTTTACATGACAAAACACTGGAAATTCAAGAAGTTGGGAAAGACTGACTTTTACAATGGTTCTTTGTAACCCTTGCAGTGCAGTTGAGGTCATGACAAAAGCTGTCAACTGACAGACTGAAAATGTATAAAGGGACAAATGTTGCTGAGAAATAAGCTCCACTAATTAAACTTTTCCAGCAAATGTGGGAATCTTACTATATACACCAAATCTCGGTCTTTCTGTCTGCCTTTGAGTTGGTTTCTTTGTCCGCAAACTCGTCCTGGACCACGAGGAACTGAACCACCAAACCTGGCACACAGGTACATCTCAGGCCAAACCAATTTTTTTTACCATATATACAACATCTATCACCCATATTTTTATCTTTTCTCATTGTGATTAAGTATGTCTGAATCACGGCTGATTCATGCTGTTCCAACAGCATGAATCAGCCAAACAATAGTGTAGCATGGGCATGTATGGGTTTTATTAAAACATCAAATTAAAATGATTAAATTCAATTATTATGAATTCAATTAAATTCGTTAAAAATAATAGATGATAAATCCAATAAAATGATTAAATGCCGGACTACTTCAGTGAATCTTGTCAGATTCACAAACAGCAGAAGATATTTTTTCTTCTTACCTTGAGTAAGACCGGTTCTGTATTCATATATTGTCCTGGATATTGAAGTACTTGTGTTCCTCCATTCTCATCATATATGTTGTTGTTGTATCAAATAATGCATTTTTAAACTATTCAAAACACGACACATGATGTTATCACATGATATTATCAGTCAGATATAAAGTAAACCTGTTTATACTGAGCTCTTATAGCCACATAGCCTCTGTTGATGCTTGTATTTATCCAAGCATACTCAGTATTTAGTCATTTAGCCATTATCTTTAGTTGGTATTCCAGTTCATACCCATCTTAAACTGGACAGAGGAGAATTTATTTCATATAAATAAAAAAATTATTTCCATAATTAGTTTTATGTCATTTAGACAAGATGCGAATTCAAGCACTCTGTGCCTGTGTCCCCCCAAAATATTCAATTAGCCTATTACATGGACTTTTAATGAAATAACAGAGGAGCAGCACTCAGTAAGGTCAACCAAAGAGAGCAAAATATGCAAATTACATATCTGTGACTAACAGAATAAAACATGGAATTGAACAGACTCAAATACATAAGTGGAGTCTAACTGACTTTTAAGACTGATACTGATAGTGATATCTGGTGATTTAATAATCCGATATTCATCCGATATATCAGCCGATGATTGATTTCTTTCAGACACATAAAACATAAATACATTTCCCTAACACTTGTTATGTGTATTTATTTATTTACTCGTTTATGCTTTGTCAAACCCTGCCAACAGTGAATTTGCAGATTGCCCTCTGGTGGACAAACTATGCAATCTCAACACTCATATCATATCTGAAGGGTGTTTCTCCCATTTCTTATTTACTTTTAAAATTTTCATCTTTTGGCCGTTACGATACCGGCAGTGTTACGACTGGAAAATTCCTAAAGTTTGCCAATAATATCAGCCCACCGACAAATGAGTCAGACTCTAAATAGAAGCACACTGAAGTACATTTTTCTAATTCAGTAAACAAGTATTCCATATAGTGTTGGCTCATTCTTACCACAACCACAGCCTACCAGTTCCTTACGAGAGTGTTGATATGCAGGGTCATGGTGGCTGGTCTTGTAACAGTACATACAAATATAAACTGTAACAGAAGGGTTTATTTGAAAAATAGGCAACAACTTTAACATCTCCAGTTAACATGAGTCAGCAAACACCAATTTGTTTTCTCATTATTTCATTCCTTCCTTATTATTACCATTTATCTTGGTCATTATCCAGACTACTAAAAGAACAGGTGACAGAACAACAGAGGTTTAAGTGGGTTACAACAAAAGAGAGGTGGGATGGCATTAGGAGGGTGTAGGGGTCATGGATGATGGAGGATAAAGTTAGTCTGACTAATTCTGATATTGTACACAGGTCTAAAAGCCAGATTATCCTATTTTATGGTCACATGAACAAGGCAAATGGAGCGAGGAAGATATGCAAATTGCTCTCTAATTGGCCTGTCAGGATTCTGAAGCCCTGTCAAACCACTGTCAGAAAGAGAGAGAGCAGGGGCCAGAGCCAAAGAACACAAAGAATTACTGGATTAGTTTCAGCTGCTATTCACTGCCCATTTCATTAAGCAATTTCAGCTCACACCAGGACCATGGGTCAGTGCTCCATGCTTGAAGAGCAGATTCTTTTAGCTGTCATTTTGAGAAGAGAGGCAGCACATCTCAGCCCTGCCTCCCTCCGCCTGTCTGGCTCAATGAAAAACACAGATACTGCCAGTAAACAAGCGTTCACGAGCTTCCCTTCGCTGTAGATGGTACCAGGAAGGCATATTCAAATGCTGAAAAGGTGGCAAGAAAATATTAGGAAACAAAACAGTGAGCAACACATGCTCATCCCCTCACATTTAAAGATTCAAAATCAGTTAAAGAAAAAGTCTCTCCTCCTCTCTTTCCCCATCATCAATAGTTCAACTAATAATGCCAGGGTAAGTTTGTGGAGCTGTGTTCGTAGTATTCAATACGTAAATTAATTTGATATAGGTTATTAGTGAGTAGGGAGATTTTTCTAAGCCCAGCTCATTGGCAGCTGCAGTGTTACTGCTACATCTGTCAAGCTCTCTTTTCTCAAATGGCATGTGTGGTTTACTTGGATAGTTGTAGAAGATTTATCACTCAGGATTATGAGAAATTTAATTCTTGAGTGAATTTGTAATGTCACACCAAATGACCCTTTTAAAGCAGCCTTTGATATCAATATATTTAAATATCTGATGGCTACGATATGAGGATGAAATACTGAAACTAAATGTGGATTTTCAGGCAAAAATTCAACATTCAGCTTACAGGCCCTGTACAGCAGAAGATACAAAATAATAAATAAATAAGTAGGTTTGCTCTTAGGTTACAGCATAAAGTTATCCAGTCATTCACTCTAAAGAATGAGGAAGAGCCAAAGATTTAAAACAATTATGCTGAATCTTGTTCATATAATGTGTTTTTACTGCCAAAAGTACATGAGAAAAGACTTTTAGTATCAGGTATAACCAATGTATTTGTCAACTGTACCACTGTCTTAGCTAATTGTCTTAGCTAAGAGTTTCAATTTCCACACTATGGGAAAACACTATATTACCTACAGGTATATGCTTGTTGTAATGAATGTTTGTTTTTTTTAGTTTTTTTACACATCTTACAATCCTACAAATTTATTCTACAGCTGCAGTAGGGAAAACAGTGGTTGGAGACTGTAGCACAACCAAAATTACTGCGATTGTGTTCAATGAACTAGCAATCTTTGCAAGCCTTTGAAATGGTTGCTTCGAAGACGTGGACTAGGTCTGCCATGGTGGTGATAAAATGGCAATACGATGGATTCAGTGTACAATCAGTCTACATACACTAAACTACTTACATTCAGTCCAGCCAGAACCTCACAGATTTTAAACAAACAGAGACGTAGTTGCTGCAGGATGGCGATTTAACTGCAAGGTGATGTGGGCACTCAGCAACCTTGCTTTTATATAGGCATATAACCAGAATACCAGATAGAAAGCCCTTCAAAAGAGTCTCCTATAGCTAAGACACACATTGCAGGCAGGTCGGCAACGACTGATAATCTGTGCATTGATGAATTCTTCTGTTTTTTATGGTACAGTATATTTTACAGTAAAATATCTGAGGCTTCAAGGCATGAATATAAAAGCAGCAACATTTGTCCCTTTAAGGAATGAACCACTTCTGCATTTTAAAAAAAAAGCTGCCAGAGGTACAGCACATAGACATATACACAAGCACACACAAAAACACACTCAAAACCTCAGCTCATTACAAGTTGGGCAGCCGCGCACACACAAAAAGAAATGGAGAGTATTCGGGAAATTGAAAATCATCGCATACTGTCAAGAATTGAGAGACAGATCCAGTGTAAAATAGAAAAAAAAAAGGGTAATAGGGTGATAATAGAAGGGTCTGAGTCCTTTGTCAAATCAATCAGGCTAAGAGGTTGTTTGACGCCGTGAGCAATTTGACAATGCATTGACGACAGAGCTCCACTGGAGCATTACTGGACGTGTAATTACTCTGACCATCTTATATGGATCCAATTAGCTTCCTTCAACAGTGAACAGACATAGCACTTCCCATGATATAAATGGATTGGGTTTCACTGTTTGTCAGTGTTTTCCAATAAAAGGGTAGTACCAGATTGTAAGTGCATCTTTTTAGAAAGTGGGCAAGAGCTGATTTACTCATTCAAGATGATTTGAGTGTAAGTTTGAGTTTATGATACACACGCTGAGGTTTCCTTGAAAAAAAACCAAAACAAGGATGAAATCAGCCTCATACCATAAACAGACTACATCTGCTGAGCTTTAAATTCTGTAGACAGGAACAAAAGGTCTTATAACCAAGAGCAAGAATGGGCAGTACAGTTAAACACAGGTGGGACATAAAGAGGAAAGAGTTAGTTTAATCCTTTATGGACACTGACAACATGACGCTACAAGCTGAAAATAAATGACCACCTGTAAACACACGTCTTCAGATGAACAAAAACCCACACATCACCTGCAGGCCAGGTGGCAATGTTGGCTACTGTTACTTTTAAAGGCAACTTGTTACAATACTAGTGCTATTAAAAAAAATCCATAACTATCAATACAGTAATGGATGAAAGAAAAAAACAATATTTATCTGTTACAATTAATAAAAGCCATAACTCATCGTTTTGTATTTAAATATTTTAAAATTAACTATTAAGTGCATTAAGTGAATACACTTGACAGTAGGGCAAACAAATCATATATTTTAGTATGTTCAGTTTCTGAACTCAACCACCCATGTATTTTCTTAAAAGCAACAACTTTGGATGTCTTTATTGGGTTTACTGGTGATTGTTAGGTTCATCCTCAATGTCTCTGAACAGTGCTAACACACTGAAATCACTCATTCACACTTGCAGCCAATTCAGAATCACCAGTTCACCTAACATACTTGTCTACAGACTGTGGAAGGAAACCAGAGTACCCAGAGAATCGACACGGGCACCGGGAAGAAAACATGCAAACACCATGCAGAGGAACCAGTGAACTCAAACCCGGGATTTGCCCTGCACCGCTGTGCCACCCTGTACTGCAGAGTCTGTATCATATTTTATTAAATTTGAAAGCCTTCACAGATGATTAAAAAACGATGGAAGCCAATCAATCAGTTTTGTTTAGTGTCTATTAGAAATTATGCTCTGCAGACCAGCTGGATGGGCCAACTTATGGTTCATGGGCCAAATTAAGCCTATAAGACATAAATGAAGCAGCACAGCTATACTACAGTTCCACCTCCACTGTGGATTTGTGTATGCGTCTACAAAGTACACAAACTATATGAAGTTGTACCACTAATGCTCCATCATGCTCCAGTGAAAATGCTAAATTTTGACTGATAAGCATAACTACTCATCTTATCTCATGCATGTCTTATTATGTTTAGATAATTACAACATTTTCAATTAAAAACATGCAAGATAACAGGTGACATTCCCAGTGGGTTTCTTTCTATAAGCAACAATTTTAACTTATTAATACTCGCCTCATAATAACTCAGCTAGTGAGTTTGGCTTTATTGTGCGCTCTGTGATTACTTGTGCAGGAGCTAACAGACACGGTGCTGACAGAATTAAATGAGTTTTTATAATGCTGTGTGCTAATGGCGGTTGCAGCAGAGTGAAATCCAGTTTGTAGGTGTCAACGCTGAAGAGAATGCAGACTCTTTGATGTTCTGTTTCATGTTTCAGACCTGCCTCAGTGTTACCTCACAACTAAGCCCCCACTGCAGAAATTTAACCACAGCACAAAGGCAAAGAGGACAGACAGAAGGAAGACGGAGAACAGGAGAGAGAGAGAGAGGCAGACAAAGTGATATGTTCCTCTCCTCCTTAGAGAAACAGACACCTGCAGGTTTGATCAGACTCTGCCTTCAATATCCTCTCTTATCCTTTGATGATCCATCACATCGTCTCTTTCTATTCTCTCAGTCTCATTTTCGCACACACACACACGTATACTTCACATCCTCATTTTTTGGATGGATCTTTGTTTCTCTCTTTCATCTCCTTCTCCTGCCTCACCTTCTTTTTTCCCCAACATTTCCTGCTTCTCTCCCTCCTTCCTTGTTCCAATTTCTGTTTTTCCCTGCCACCTTTGACTTTTGACTTAGCTTCTGCTTCGTTGGGTTCCACTTTTTAATTATCATCTCTGCTTTAGTCACCTAGGTGCAGCTTTACGTTCAGGTAGTTGGTTTAGGTAGTTTTGGATTTGGCAAACTGATTATGAATTGACCCCGCAGATGCTCGTCTTGGCTTGGAATACAGTCTTTTCCTGTTGTTTCAGAACAGATGATAAATATTGCAAACACTGATACAATTAGGCAGCACATCAATAGGCTGTTATTATCATGGTAATATTTTTGCTGTACAAAGGAAAATAACAATAATGAGGTTAAAGGGGACTGTCCATGGCTCGCACAACAGTAAATAGCTGAAACTGAAAGGGAACCTATACAAACAGACTGAGGGGGAAACAGGGGGGCTGAATCTTCACAAACTGACTTTTATAGGCTTTAAAAATGTCATGATCAGCTCGCTGGCTGGCGGAATGGTGGACCCAAGTGCAGGACTCAGAGATGATGTGATGAACTAAACTGACTTTATTTGATGCTTCTCCAAACAACAATACACAAACGAACTAAAGACAGGCTGGCAGACAGGCTGGCAGACAGGCTGGCAGACAGGCTGGCAGACAGGCTGGCAGACAGGCTGGCAGACAGGCTGGCAGACAGGCTGGCAGACGGGATGACAACACATGAGGGTACGACGCCACAACGAACCAAGAAACACACAGGG